>OZ024748.1:56189361-56199361 GCA_964016885.1 Eledone cirrhosa
GTGATGTTGGTTTTGATGTTGATGTTGATGTTACTGATGGTGATGGTTGTAATGAGTGTGGTGTAGTTGATAGAGGTGAAGGTGGTAATGGAGGTGCTATGATTCTGAAGGTACTCGAGACGTCACTACCGGTGGTAATGGCATTCCTGTTTGTGATTGTGGCGGTGTTGGTGATGATTGTGATTGTGGCGGTGTTGGTGATAGTTTGTGATTGTGGCGGTGTTGGTGATGATTGTGATTGTGGCGGTGTTGGTGATAGTTTGTGATTGTGGCGGTGTTGGTGATGATTGTGATTGTGGTGGTGTTGGTGATAGTTTGTGATTGTGGCGGTGTTGGTGATAGTTTGTGATTGTGGCGGTGTTGGTGATGATTGTGATTGTGGCGGTGATGGTGATGATTGTGATTGTGGCGGTGTTGGTGATGATTGTGATTGTGGCGGTGTTGGTGATAGTTTGTGATTGTGGCGGTGTTGGTGATAGTTTGTGATTGTGGCGGTGTTGGTGATGATTGTGATTGTGGCGGTGATGGTGATGATTGTGATTGTGGCGGTGTTGGTGATGATTGTGATTGTGGCGGTGTTGGTGATAGTTTGTGATTGTGGCGGTGATGGTGATGATTGTGATTGTGGTGGTGTTGGTGATGATTGTGATTGTGGCGGTGTTGGTGATGATTGTGATTGTGGTGGTGTTGGTGATAGTTTGTGATTGTGGCGGTGTTGGTGATAGTTTGTGATTGTGGCGGTGTTGGTGATGATTGTGATTGTGGCGGTGATGGTGATGATTGTGATTGTGGCGGTGTTGGTGATGATTGTGATTGTGGCGGTGTTGGTGATAGTTTGTGATTGTGGCGGTGATGGTGATGATTGTGATTGTGGTGGTGTTGGTGATGATTGTGATTGTGGCGGTGTTGGTGATGATTGTGATTGTGGTGGTGTTGGTGATAGTTTGTGATTGTGGCGGTGTTGGTGATGATTGTGATTGTGGCGGTGTTGGTGATAGTTTGTGATTGTGGCGGTGTTGGTGATGATTGTGATTGTGGCGGTGTTGGTGATAGTTTGTGATTGTGGCGGTGTTGGTGATGATTGTGATTGTGGCGGTGTTGGTGATAGTTTGTGATTGTGGCGGTGTTGGTGATGATTGTGATTGTGGCGGTGTTGGTGATAGTTTGTGATTGTGGCGGTGTTGGTGATGATTGTGATTGTGGCGGTGTTGGTGATGATTGTGATTGTGGTGGTGTTGGTGATAGTTTGTGATTGTGGCGGTGTTGGTGATGATTGTGATTGTGGCGGTGTTGGTGATAGTTTGTGATTGTGGCGGTGTTGGTGATGATTGTGATTGTGGTGGTGTTGGTGATAGTTTGTGATTGTGGCGGTGATGGTGATGATTGTGATTGTGGTGGTGTTGGTGATGATTGTGATTGTGGCGGTGATGGTGATGATTGTGATTGTGGTGGTGTTGGTGATAGTTTGTGATTGTGGTGGTGTTGGTGATGATTGTGATTGTGGTGGTGTTGGTGATAGTTTGTGATTGTGGCGGTGTTGGTGATGATTGTGATTGTGGCGGTGATGGTAATGATTGTGATTGTGGCGGTGTTGGTGATAGTATGTGATTGTGGTGGTGTTGGTGATGATTGTGATTGTGGTGGTGTTGGTGATAGTTTCGATTATGATTGTGATGTTGAATATCACATTAATTATTTTGATGGGGTGGATTGGTAGTATCAGTAGAGGCTCGGACGCCATGCTTTGTAGCATAGAGTTTCGGCCCTTTATGGTCTGAGTTCAAATCCCGCCGAGGTTTACTTTGCCTTTCATCCTTACGGTGTCGCTAAAATAAAGCACCAGTAACGTACTGGGGTCGATTTAATCGACTTTTCCTTCCCCTTTAAAAAGTTACTGGCCTTGAAAATCATATTATGGGTGATTGTATATGTTTGTGATGGTGACGTTGATGAGGGCAATGGTTGTGATGGTAGTGACAGTGACATTGATAGCATTGGCTGTGATTGTGTTGACGCTGTTCTTGTAAATAGAATGTTGAAGGTAATGATTATGATTGGAATGCTGATGTCATTGTTTGGTTGTGATATTTTTAAAGACGTAGATTCTATTTGTGATGGTGTTTGATAGTTTTGTTGCTGCCTGTGGTTGTGATGGTGATTGTTATGGTAATAAGAACAGTTTTGATTATCATGCTAATTGTGATGCTAATGTTGATGATTTTGCTGCTTGATAAAGATTGTGTTTGCGATGGGGACGATGATGTTAATTGTTGTTATTTTGATGTTAATGGAGATGGTGTTAGTCCTGATTTGGTTGGCGTTGCTTATGGTGAAGGTTGTGTGTTTTCGTAGGTGACAGTTGTGATTATAATGGTTTGTATATTGTTTACGGCGTTGATGGTACTGGTGGTGATGTAGTTTCATGTTGTTCATGGTGATGAAACGAGTGTCTTATCTGGTGACATTTATGAGTGTAATGGCTGTTGTATAGTGTATGTGGCTGATAGTGTTCAATAGCTTTAAATATACATGCAAACAGAATATTTATAATTTTAGAATTAATTATATTTTAGCTGTCCAATTAAATACATGTCCTCGCAGGTTCCACATCTAGGGTGACGCCTTTTAACGTACAATGCTTTCCACCTCATAACCTGTCTCAAGTCATTGCCAGTTGGGTAAATTAGTCCGTTGAGGTACTAGAAAAGAGTTATAGAAAAGTATTGAGTTTAGATTATGTGTTAGATTAAATAACGGTTTTTGATTTAGGCCCATGGCAAACAATTTTGGGGGCGGGAAATGTCGATGAAATTTACTCCAGTGCATTACTCTAAGGGTGAAAATCGAAACTTATCTTGTTGGGATTTAAACTCAGAACGCAAAAAGCCGTAAGTATATGCCCCAAGGTCTGATTACTGAGGCTCTACCGATTAGGCCTGTTATAGGAAATAATATATCTTTCTTATCTTGAAGAATTTCTTTCTCGCCAATGGTTTCCTTGCTATAGGATACTTACCTATCAATAATAATGGTTTCTGGTTTTGGCACAAGGCCAACAATCTTAGGGTGAGAGGAAAGTCGATTAAATCGACCCCAGTGCATTACTGGTACTTCATTTTGTCGACTCTACAAGGATGAATGGCAAAGCTAACCTCGGCGGGATGTTAACTTAGAACGTGAAGGGCCGTAACTCTATCAATGCTCGATTATCAAAACATATTAATCGACAACTTGCTCAATAGTCCGATAACAGTTTTCTAAGATTAATCGGTGTGACCCTAACTACATACATATCTGTGTGTGTATATATATATATATATATATATATATATATATTGAAGCGATTTCTCGAATCCGACGGCTGTATATGTCGAAGAAGATCTCTCCCAGAGAAAGTATAGATAGAAATAGAGGTACATGTGGAGCTAGATTGGTAAATATAGAGAGAAAGCAAAAGAGATATTAAATTTTTATGGAGATAGTGAAAGATTATAGAGAGTGAGAGGGCACAGGATATGTGGAAGGAGAACGAGAGTGTGTGTGAGAGACAGATATATATATATATATATATATGTAGGAGCATTATTTTTGTTTAATATAAGGAATTATTTGTTCATTATTTGTTTAATATTTTATATATATATATATATATATATAGAGAGAGAGAGAGAGGGTGGTGAGATAGAGAGATAGAGAGATAAATACATAGATAGAATAGATAGAGATGAGAGAGGTAGATAGATAGACAGATAGATAGAGAGGAGAGAGAGAGAGAGAGAGAGAGAGAGAGAGAGAGAGAGAGAGAGAGAGAGAGAGAGAGAGAGAGAGAGCGAGCAAGCAGTGTTGATATGGTGATAGAGATATTTGTATTATAGGGACACATAGGAGATAGGGTGAGATAGAGAAATGGAGAATTGAGACAGATATGTAGACAGAGAAAGGGTTAAGGGGAAATTAAAGCCACACTAGAGTTGTTCTTATTGTTGTTGTTGTTTAGCCCCTGGCCAACTCTGATCAAGCAGACCTACACCGAAAGATGGGACAACCGTGACGATTTCATCTCTTCATTTTTCTTTTTTCCTATGTATTTGAAACCTAGTATCACATTATTCAACGTGCCTTTTTTTTTTTTTTAGGCTGTAGGGTATGTGTTATGTGTGATTTAAGGGAGATTTTTCTGTGCTATTTCTAGCAAGACAATTTCGAGGCTCCCTGGTAGCTATATCGTTAAAAGCGCAGTTAAATATAAAATGATAGCAAGATGAAGAATGAGAATCTAAAATGGAATGAATGAGTAAAGAAATGAACAGGATGAAAGAATAGGAATCAATGTATAGTACAATGTACATATAGAGGAAGAGAGAAAAAAAAACGTATATTGGACGGTGGTGTTGGTGTAAAAGAACGGAAAAAATAACAAAGAGAAGGACAAGAAGAATAGACGACAGTAAAGGGCGACCACATGCAATGCCACTGAGCAGAGAAGGATGGTAGCTGCAATGGCAAGACAGTTATGTGCAACAACAGCAGTAGCATCTTGCAGTAGGAATATATATAATGCATATATAAAAACACACACAGAAATATATAAGCATTAGCAAATAAAATTCCTATGTCTGTGTGTCCGTCTGTCTATGTTGTGAGAGTAGGTGCACATGTGTTCATGCGTTTGTCTGTGACAGAGTGTTTAAGTGTATATCTGCATGTGCATAGACGTTTCTATAGTTTTCTATGCTTGTTCCTGTGTAAATGTGTGTGTGAGTGCAGCATTGGAATATATATATATATATATGTATATATATATATATATATATATATATATATATATATATATATATATATATATATATATATATATATATATATATATATATATATATATATATATATATATATATATATATATATATATATATATATAAAAATATATATATATATATACATATAATGTGTATATGTATTTAGGTATGTATACATCATACCGACATGCACATGCACACAAATATATATATATATATATATATATATATATATATATATATGTGTGTGTGTGTGTGTGTTTGGCTGTCCGTGTATGTGTGTGTGTGTGTGTATGTGTGTATATGTGTGTATGTTTGTATGTGGGTGTTTATCTTAAAACAGCAACTGCTGCGACAGTGGCTGCAGTCCAAACGAATAACTGTAACAGCTATAATGAAGCAACTAAAATGCCTGTACATGGTCATTAATCCTGCTGCATATAGTAGCTAAATTACCTCATATTTCGCGACCTATTGTCTTGAATTAAAGATACGATGCAGTGGACAAATGATCACGGGTACAACATGACTGGAAATATTCTTGGATTGACACATCTGCCATACGTTGGCTGAATTGTGTCTGAGAAGAATAATAGAAATACAGCTACAACAAAGCGACTTATAATATCAATTAAAATATATTTTAACATTTATAATATTATTTACTAATGAAGAAACAATGTCTGCAAATTCGGAGAAATGGAATGTGGATTATATCGATCACATTTCTTGAATGATACGGTATTTCATCGACCTTGGATATTTGAAAGACGACGTTGACTCCGGGAAGATGTGAACTAAGAAGGTTAATGAACCGGAAGATATAACAGCACAGGGAAAGAAATAGGATGGTCACTGCCAGAATAACTTCGAGGACATATCTGCTCCATACCCGACCTTGAGCTAGACCACAACCATGGTTGTGTGTTTAAAATACCTCAATGTAAGATATTGAACTTAATTTCAGCAGGTCGAGCAATGGTATAGTGTCTGCCATCTTAGATGGATTATTGACGAAGCTATTGTTGTTGTTCCTACTAGCGTTTTAAACTGGTGTTATTATTATTGTTGTTGTCATTACTGATTTAGCCGATCCATGTTCCAAGGCGTTATAGAAATGAATATCACATAATTCTCTTATATGATTTTAACATCCAGTAAGTAATGATGATGTAGAAACGCGGGGTCGTTGGCGGTTATCCTATCTGGCTGGGCTAGTAATATATTTGATAGTACCCGGGAATGCGAGGGTGGGGTAAATAAGATTGCTCGAACATTTCATCTAGCTCCTTATTATCTATTGTAGCAGACAAATTAGTTTTGGGGCCTTTAAAATAATTTGCTGCCACTCACTGCTCAAACCTTTACATTACTGTGGTAGTGATCACTTTTCACCAGAATTTCGAAATATGGATTATGTAATCTGACTCCTTTAATGAAGTGTAACCTTGACAGGAAATTGATTGCTATGGATCAAAGACATTCACAAAGAGCACAACCTCCGTGTGATCTTTGTTATAAATTGTCCGAATTCTCGTTAGTGGCAACAAATTATAATTAGCAATCAATCATGAAGTATCACATGTGTTGGTGATATAGAGAGTAATTATGTAGATAATAATGTTGCTTACATCCAGTCCAGGCCCGATTTATCAAAGATGTGATGAAAGGTACACCAGCCATGACAAACACGAATACGTTTTGTTGTATTCTCTGGTCGATATCCTGCTTCAATCAAATCTTTATTGTAAGGATTTGCGAAATACTTACTTGCAATGACAAATATGTTGGACCAACATATTGAGAGGCTTTCTTTTGAGTAGGTGGGTGCCTGCAAAAAGTGTTAGTTTTAGTTTGCCGTTGCAATGAAGATGCATATTTGGGCTATCTTAACAGTGTCTATAGTTATGTTGGAGTTGGCGTTGGCGTTGGTTGATATACTAGTATTTTTGTTAATGGTATTGATGGTGTTCTTAATGTCAATGTAATTGGTGGTGTTAATCATTACTTAGTGTTGATACTAGTGCTGGTCTGTTGGTCTTTGTGTAGCTGTACGCAAGTGTTACTGTTGATGTCTGTGGTGTTGGTGGTCTAGCTTTGTTACGAGTGATAATTGTTTGTGTTGATTCCATATTTGTGTAGTTTGATGTTCATGTTTGTGTTGTTATGAGGCTGGCTTTTGCATATGTTATAGTTGTTGAGCAACAGAAGACATGGACAAGCATGCTTATGACGAAAGACGTCCAAGGTCTGACCAAGAAAGTCGTATTACTTAGATAGAGTATAACGTACTAAGCAATGTAATATTAAGTTTGCCATTCCATTTCCTATATATATTTTAGGGAAATATGGTGGTTATTACATGTGGGTCAAGATAACACTTCCAGAATTTCTCTGATATGGTAGTTGATCGTTATTTGTTTTACGCCCAAGTCAGTCCTTATACTGAAACCATTGTATGTATAGGATTGTGTTACGCAACATGTCATTAAAAACATAATAGAGGTATTGTATGATATGAGGGTGATTTGTCTGCTATGTGTAGCAGGTCCGCCGATACTGTAAATACGCGAGTTTTTATTACTTTCAGTTTAACTACAGTTTAGACAAGCACACACAAGAACCTATACATGATCACTAGATGTGCTAGAAATAGCAGTAATATTTCCCTTAATTAAAAGGCTTTGATTAGAAAATTGATGTGTTGCATAATATAGTCAAATGATCTGAGCCTGTAAATGGAAGGATAGAATGTATTTGATGATAGAACTGTTTGAATAAGCTAACTAGACATATAGATTAGTGATAGAACCAAGAGCAAATATAACAATAACGAGAATAACAAAAACCATGCCAACAACAAGAAAATCAAATATATCAACAAAAGCTACCAATAAAAGCATAACAGCACCAAATAACATGACTTTGGCATGTTGGTACAGGTATGTGATACATAAGGGCAGTTGTAGCAGAGTCAGCCCGGTTTAGCATGGGAAATGTTACTGTTCTGTCTCTTGCCACTGATCATGCACAGTCAATATTTTAATCCAGAGTAAACACACACACCCCCACATACATATGTATATATATAGTTATGAACATAACTAATAAGCTCCGTAGCCTACATAGAGCACTCTTTTTTCCTGAACCTTTCTGACCGAAATACTTCATTTATATATATATATATATATATATATATATATATATATATGGCCTCAGCCCGATGGCTGAAACAGGTAAAAGATATATATATATATGAAAACATTCAGGACCCCGACGGGTGAGTTTCGGCCGTTCGGATCGGGAATCTGGCTGTCGAAACGGTCGGAGCTCAGCCGACGGGGTCCTGAATCGTTTCATATTACCCACTCTATTACCCCAAGTATCGAGTACTCTGTTGGGTTATGGTCCTTCTGGTGTCTGGTATTTTACCACACTCCTTCTGATATATATATATATGTGTGTGTGTGTGTGTGTGTGTGTGTGTGAGTGTGTGTGTGTGTGTGTGTGTGTGTGTGTGTGTGTGTGTGTGTGTGTGTGTGTGTATGTGCGTGTGTGCGTGCATGTGCATGTGTATGTATGCGTGCATGTGTGCATGTGTTAGTTATTATTATGAAAACACCGGTAAATTGTAAAGAATCTTTAGAGATTCGGTTTGTATTTATTTGACTCGGTCTGACTAGCACCCGCCACGAGATATTTCATTCTGTGCTAATGTTAGAAACTTTTATAATAACCAACAAATATGTGATTAATAGATGCACAGAGAATATATGATATCTGCATTAAAACATAGGTGACACTCGTGTCTAGGCCTACAACTAGAACCGATCAAGATAGAAACCCAAAGGAAAAATGAATTCATGCGCTGCCAAAGACCAGCTGACATAGTGGAGCCAAGGGGAGCCAAGCGGAGCCACAACGAGCAAATGTGGTATATTCTTACGCGTATTTGTTTTGAGTATGACATTTTAAACCAGTCATGGGCAACTTTCGCGAAACTTTCTGAATATTTTGCCTAAGTCACCTAAGTGAAATCTTTCTGATTCTTTTACCCTAAATTTTCAGCCGCAATTTATCTTTCTATTACTTTTACGATCGAGGAAAACAACGTGTACGAATTCTAACGAAACATATCAAAACAATCTGAGTTACCACCCACTTTTTAAAAAATGTGGACACGAATGCAAATTAGTTCTTGAAGCCTGCCTGATGATAAGTCATATCTCATGCGGCCCGCTTCTCAAAAAAGGTTGTCCATGCCTGTTTTAAATCTTGCATATAATGGTATAATTCACGTTTGTGTATAAGGGTGCCCATGCCTGTTTTAAATCTTGCATATAATGGTATAATTCACCTTTGTGTATAAGGTTGCACATGCCTGTTTTAAATCTTGCATATAATGGTATAATTCACCTTTGTGTATAAGGTTGCCCATGCCTGTTTTAAATCTTGTATATAATGGTCTAATTCACATTTGTGTATAAGGTTGCCCATGCCTGTTTTAAATCTTGTATATAATGGTCTAATTCACGTTTGTGTATAAGGTTGCCCATGCCTGTTTTAAATCTTGTATATAATGGTCTAATTCACGTTTGTGTATAAGGTTGCCCATGCCTGTTTTAAATCTTGTATATAATGGTCTAATTCACGTTTGTGTATAAGGTTGCCCATGCCTGTTTTAAATCTTGTATATAATGGTCTAATTCACGTTTGTGTATACGTAAATGTATATCCTAACACATTCTGTAAATTCTTGCGTTATATATATATTTCTGCTGTAAATGTGGAGCCAGGTGTTTAACAAATAACGTATTCTAATTGCTGTTGTTATTTCTGTTGTTCTTGCTGTTGTTAGATTGTGGATACAAGAATTCGTAAAGCGACGGGAAGTAATGTTCATTTCCTTCAACTAGGCAAGCATAAAAGGTAGGTTAAATAAAACATATAGTTCTTTTAGCCCTTACTTCAAATACATACATACGTACACTTTTGCATATATCGATACATAGGTATCTAAAGAATTTCTGAAGATAATCTTTCAAAATATTCTTACAAATTTTTTTAATGAATATATTAATATCATTATGTTTTTAGCAAAGCTTTTCAGAATGAAATTAAAGAATAAATTTACTGTGTAAAATTTTAGAAAGAAATTTTAGAAAAACATATAAAAATATTTCGAAAATTCTTGCAATTAT
>OZ024748.1:56204361-56206861 GCA_964016885.1 Eledone cirrhosa
TGTATCACCACCAGCGCTAACAGACCCCTCCGCCGCCACCACCATCACAACCTGCACCACCATCACCATCACTACCACCACCACCACCACCACCACCACCACCACCGCCACCACCACCACCACCACTACCACCATCACCATCACTATCACCACCACCACCACCAGAACAACAATAAACGCCACTAATAAACACCACCATCACCACCACCATCATCACCACCACCATCACCATTACCACCACCACCACCACCACCACAACCACTACCCTCGCTACCAGCACTAATAAATCCCCACCGTCAACACCAACATTACCACTATCGCCATCGCCACGCCCACAAACACTAACATCAACAACATCATAAACTTGAAAAAAAAAAGACGCTAAATGACAGCCACCACTACCGCAAACAACACTATCACCTACACCGCCATTAGCAACCATTTTACCACCGCCACCACCACCACCAGCACAACCACCACCACCACCTCTACCACCACCACCACCATCACTCTCACCTCCACTGTCACCACCACCACCAGCACAACCACCACCACCACCACTACTACCACCACCTCTACCACAACCACCACCACCTGCACTGTCACCACCACCACCAACACAACTACCACCACCACTACCACCACCACCATCACCTCCACTGTCACCACCACCAACACAACAACCACCACCAACACAACCACCACCACCACCATCACTACTACCACCACCACCACCGCTACCACCAACATCACCATCACCTCCACTGTCACCACCACCACCACCACCAACACAACCAGCACCGGCACCACTACTACCACCTCCACCACCACCACCACCACCACCACCACCACCACCACCACAACCAACCATTTTTACCACAATTACTCCATAGCAGCTATCACTGCCACTATTATGCTATCACCTTTAAAATTACAACTAATTTCGCACCATCATCAACACACACACCACCAAATATAGAACTGCCACCACCACCACCACCACCACAACTACCACCACCACCACCATCATCAACACACATACCACCAAATATAGAACTGCCACCACCACCGCCACTATCACCTCCACTGCCACCACCACCACCACCAACACAATACCACCACCACCTCCACCACCACCACCACCATCATCAACACACATACCATCAAATATAGAACTGCCACCACCACCGCCACTATCACCTCCACTGCCACCACCACCACCACCAACACAATACCACCACCACCTCCACCACCACCACCACCATCATCAACACACATACCATCAAATATAGAACTGCCATCACCACCGCCGCCGCCTCCAACGATTACAGCACCAACACCACCATTATTACGACCACTAACAAACAGCACCACCAGCCCCACCGCCTCCAACCACAACAGCACCAACACCACCAGCCCCACCGCCTCCAACCACAACAGCACCAACACCACCAGCCCCACCGCCTCCAACCACAACAGCACCAACACCACCAGCCCCGCCACCTCCAAACAGCAACACCACCAACACCACCAGCCCCGCCACCTCAAACCACAACAGCACCAACACCACCAGCCCCACCGCCTCCAACCACAACAGCACCAACACCACCAGCCCCGCCACCTCCAAACAGCAACACCACCAACACCACCAGCCCCGCCACCTCCAAACAACAACAGCACCAACACCACCAGCCCCACCACCTCCAAACAGCAACAGCACCAACACCACCACCATCTTCACAATAACCTCATTTACAACCACCGCCACCGCCACCACCAACGAAACCCTCATCATCATCATCAGAACAATCCCCAGCAGAACCACCATCATCACAACAACCAACACCACCATCACCATCACCAGCACCATCATCACAATCACCACCATCACCACCATCACCACCATCATCACAACCACCACCATCACCACCATCGTCATTATCACAAACAATATCACTGAAATATTTACTGATACCTACTGAGCTTCTCTCTCTCATTCTCTTTCCTCCTCCTTTCGCTCTTCCTCCCCTTTCACCCCCCCCCTCTATCTCTCTCTCTCTCTCTCTCCCTCACTCTCTCTGTTCATCTCTCTATCTCTCTCCACACTCTCTCTGTTCATCTCTCGCTCTCTCTTCACTCTCTCTGTTCCTATCTCTCGCTCTCTCCTCACTCTCTCTGTTCCTATCTCTCTCTCCCCCCACTCTCTCTGTTCCTCTCTATCTCTCCCCACTCTCTCTGTACACCTCTCTCTCTCTCTCTCTCTTTCTCTCTCTCCCTCTCCACTCTCTCTATTCCTCTCTCTCTCTCTCTATCTCACTCTCTCTCGCTTTCTCTCTTCAATGAACAACAGAGTCATCAAGATTACAACTGCAATTGACGCTACCTGCACTGTTGCTACCACCTCCACCACCACGCTATCACAACACACCACCTCCACCACCATACTATCACAAACGCCTCCCCACCACCACTTTCACTGTACTTATTTACACCACCACCA
>OZ024748.1:56209361-56219361 GCA_964016885.1 Eledone cirrhosa
CCGTCACCACTCACATCACGATCACACAATACCACCATTGTTACCACACCGCCAACACCAACACCACCGCCATCATCACAGCCACCACCACCACCACTATCAAAACCATCACCACCACCATCACCGATATCACCACACAAAAAACACGATCACATTATACCAGTACCGTTACCCCACTATCACCACCACCTCCACCACCATCACCACCACAACCAACACCACCACCATCGTCACTACCACCACCAACACCACCACCATCACCACCACCACCACCACCACCACTAACAACAACCACCACCACAATCACCACCACCACCATCACCATCACAACTACCACACCAACCATCACCACCACCACTACTACCGCAACAACCATCACCACCACCACCACCACCACCACCACCACCACCACCACTACCACAACAACCATCACCACCACCACCATCATCACCACCATCACCCCCACCCCCACCACTGCAACAACAACCACAACAACCACCAGCACCAGCACCACCACAACCACCAACACAACAACCACTATCACCAAGATCAACACAACAACCACCATCACCACCATCACCACTACCACCATCATCACCACCACTACCACAACAACCACCATCACCACCATCACCACTACCACCATCATCACCACCACTACCACAACAACCACCACAACTATCACAACAACCACCATCACCACCAGCACCATCACCACCAGCACCATCACCACCAGCACCATCACTAACACCAATAACAAATAGCTGCACTTGTAACATTACCCCGCTGTCACCACATCACTGATATAACCACTTCAACGATTACATCTACCTCCACCAGCACTACTACCATATCAACTACAACCACTACTATCACATCTACTACAACAACTACTATCACTTCTACTACAACCACTACTACCACTGTCACTACCACCACTACTGACACCACCACTATTACCACCACTATTACAACCAGTGACAAGACTAGTACCATTGAAACTACAAGCCATACCACCACAAGAGATACCTCTACTATTACCACCACTACTACAACCAGCGACAACACTATTACCACTGAAACTACAACCCATACCACCACCGTCGTCACCTTGACTATAACCAGAGCTACTACAACCACTACCACTATCACCACCATCGTTGCCTTCACTATTACCACAGCTATTACAACCACTACCACAACCATTGCTGCCTTTGCTATTACCACACCTACTACTACCACTGTGACAACCATCACCACTTTTATTATTACCACAGTACTACTACCACCACTACCACCATCACATCACCACCTTTACTATTACCACAGTACTACAACCACCACTACCACCATCACATCACCACCTATACTATTACCACAGTACTACAACCACCACTACCACCATCACATCACCACCTTTACTATTACCACAGTACTACAACCACCACTACCACCATCACATCACCACATTTACTATTACCACAGTACTACAACCACCACTACCACCATCACATCACCACCTATACTATTACCACAGTACTACTACCACCACTACCACCATCACATCACCACCTTTACTATTACCACAGTACTACAACCACCACTACCACCATCACATCACCACCTATACTATTACCACAGTACTACAACCACCACTACCACCATCACATCACCACCTTTACTATTACCACAGTACTACAACCACCACTACCACCATCACATCACCACCTTTACTATTACCACAGTACTACAACCACCACTCTCACCATCACATCACCACCTTTACTATTACCACAGTACTACAACCTCCACTGCAACCATCACATCACCACCTTTACTATTACCACAGTACTACTACCAACACTACCACCATCACATCACCACCTTTACTATTACCACAGTACTATAACCTCCACTACAATCATCACATCACCACCTTTACTATTACCACAGTACTACAACCACCACTACCACCATCACATTACCACCTATACTATTACCACAGTACTACAACCACCACTACCACCATCACATTAACACCTTTACTATTACCACAGTACTACAACCTCCACGACCACCATCACATCACCACCTTTAATATTACCACAGTACTACTACCAACACTACCACCATCACATCACCACCTTTACCATTACCACAGTACTACAACCTCCACTGCAACCATCACATCACCACCTTTACTATTACCACAGCACTACTACCAACACTACCACCATCACATCACCACCTTTACTATTACCACAGTACTACAACCACCACTACCACCATCACATCACCACCTATACTATTACCACAGTACTACAACCACCACTACCACCATCACATCACCACCTTTACTATTACCACAGTACTACAACCACCACTACCACCATCACATCACCACATTTACTATTACCACAGTACTACAACCACCACTACCACCATCACATCACCACCTATACTATTACCACAGTACTACTACCACCACTACCACCATCACATCACCACCTTTACTATTACCACAGTACTACAACCACCACTACCACCATCACATCACCACCTATACTATTACCACAGTACTACAACCACCACTACCACCATCACATCACCACCTTTACTATTACCACAGTACTACAACCACCACTACCACCATCACATCACCACATTTACTATTACCACAGTACTACAACCACCACTACCACCATCACATCACCACCTATACTATTACCACAGTACTACTACCACCACTACCACCATCACATCACCACCTTTACTATTACCACAGTACTACAACCACCACTACCACCATCACATCACCACCTATACTATTACCACAGTACTACAACCACCACTACCACCATCACATCACCACCTTTACTATTACCACAGTACTACAACCACCACTACCACCATCACATCACCACCTTTACTATTACCACAGTACTACAACCACCACTCTCACCATCACATCACCACCTTTACTATTACCACAGTACTACAACCTCCACTGCAACCATCACATCACCACCTTTACTATTACCACAGTACTACTACCAACACTACCACCATCACATCACCACCTTTACTATTACCACAGTACTATAACCTCCACTACAATCATCACATCACCACCTTTACTATTACCACAGTACTACAACCACCACTACCACCATCACATTACCACCTATACTATTACCACAGTACTACAACCACCACTACCACCATCACATTAACACCTTTACTATTACCACAGTACTACAACCTCCACGACCACCATCACATCACCACCTTTAATATTACCACAGTACTACTACCAACACTACCACCATCACATCACCACCTTTACCATTACCACAGTACTACAACCTCCACTGCAACCATCACATCACCACCTTTACTATTACCACAGCACTACTACCAACACTACCACCATCACATCACCACCTTTACTATTACCACAGTACTACAACCACCACTACCACCATCACATCACCACCTTTACTATTACCACAGTACTACTACCACCATCACATCACCACCTTTAATATTACCACAGTACTACTACCACCACTACCACCATCACATCACCACCTTTACTATTACCACAATACTACTACCAACACTACCACCATCACATCACCACCTTTACTATTACCACAGTACTATAACCTCCACTACAATCATCACATCACCACCTTTACTATTACCACAGTACTATAACCTCCACTACCACCATCACATTACCACCTATACTATTACCACAGTACTACAACCACCACTACCACCATCACATTAACACCTTTACTATTACCACAGTACTACTACCAACACTACCACCATCACATTACCACCTATACTATTACCACAGTACTACAACCACCACTACCACCATCACATTAACACCTTTACTATTAACACAGTACTACAACCTCCACTACCACCATCACATCACCACCTTTACTATTACCACAGTACTACAACCACCACTACCACCATCACATCACCACCTTTACTATTACCACAGTACTACAACCAACACTACCACCATCACATAACCACCTTTACTATTACCACAGTACTACAACCACCACTACCACCATCACATCACCACCTTTACTATTACCACAGTACTACAACCACCACTACCACCATCACATCACCACCTTTACTATTACCACAGTACTACAACCACCACTACCACCATCACATCACCACCGTTAATATTACCACAGTACTACAACCACCACTACCACCATCACATCACGACCTTTAATATTACCACAGTACTACAACCACCACTACCACCATCACATCACCACCTTTACTATTACCACAGTACTACAACCACCACTACCACCATCACATCACCACCTTTACTATTACCACAGTACTACAACCAACACTACCACCATCACATAACCACCTTTACTATTACCACAGTACTACAACCACCACTACCACCATCACATCACCACCTTTACTATTACCACAGTACTACAACCACCACTACCACCATCACATCACCACCGTTAATATTACCACAGTACTACACCCTCCACTACCACCATCACATAACCACCTTTAATATCACCACAGTACTACAACCTCCACTACCACCATCACATAACCACCTTTAATATTACCACAGTACTACAACCTCCACTACCACCATCACATCACCACCTTTACTATTACCACAGTACTACACCCTCCACTACCACCATCACATCACCACCTTTACTATTACCACAGTACTACAACCACCACTACCACCATCACATCACCACCTTTACTATTACCACAGTACTACACCCTCCACTACCACCATCACATCACCACCTTTACTATTACCACAGTACTACAACCACCACTACCACCATCACATCACCACCTTTACTATTACCACAGTACTACAAACTCCACTACCACCATCACATCACCACCTTTACTATTACCACAATACTACAACCACCACTACCACCATCACATCACCACCTTTACTATTACCACAGTACTACAACCTCCACTACCACCATCACATCACCACCTTTACTATTACCACAGTACTACAACCTCCACTACCACCATCACATCACCACCTTTACTATTACCACAGTACTACACCCTCCACTACCACCATCACATCACCACCTTTACTATTACCACAGTACTACAACCACCACTACCACCATCACATCACCACCTTTACTATTACCACAGTACTACAACCACCACTACCACCATCACATTACCACCTATACTATTACCACAGTACTACAACCTCCACTACCACCATCACATCACCACCTTTACTATTACCACAGTACTTCAACCACCACTACCACCATCACATCACCACCTTTACTATTACCACAGTACTACAACCACCACTACCACCATCACATCACCACCTTTACTATTACCACAGTACTTCAACCACCACTACCACCATCACATTACCACCTATACTATTACCACAGTACTACAACCTCCACTACGACCTATACTATTACCACAGTACTACAACCTCCACTACCACCATCACATCACCACCTTTACTATTACCACAGTACTACAACCACCACTACCACCATCACATCACCACCTTTACTATTAACACAGTACTACAACCACCACTACCACCATCACATCACCACCTTTACTATTACCACAGTACTACAACCACCACTACCACCATCACATTACCACCTATACTATTACCACAGTACTACAACCTCCACTACCACCATCACATCACCACCTTTACTATTACCACAGTACTACAACCACCACTACCACCATCACATCACCACCTTTACTATTACCACAGTACTACAACCACCACTACCACCATCACATCACCACCTTTACTATTACCACAGTACTACAACCACCACTACCACCATCACATCACCACCTTTACTATTACCACAGTACTACAACCACCACTACCACCATCACATTACCACCTATACTATTACCACAGTACTACAACCTCCACTACCACCATCACATCACCACCTTTACTATTACCACAGTACTACACCCTCCACTACCACCATCACATCACCACCTTTACTATTACCACAGTACTACAACCACCACTACCACCATCACATCACCACCTTTACTATTACCACAGTACTTCAACCACCACTACCACCATCACATTACCACCTATACTATTACCACAGTACTACAACCTCCACTACCACCTATACTATTACCACAGTACTACAACCTCCACTACCACCATCACATCACCACCTTTACTATTACCACAGTACTACAACCACCACTACCACCATCACATCACCACCTTTACTATTACCACAGTACTACAACCACCACTACCACCATCACATCACCACCTTTACTATTACCACAGTACTACAACCACCACTACCACCATCACATTACCACCTATACTATTACCACAGTACTACAACCTCCACTACCACCATCACATCACCACCTTTACTATTACCACAGTACTACACCCTCCACTACCACCATCACATCACCACCTTTACTATTACCACAGTACTACAACCACCACTACCACCATCACATCACCACCTTTACTATTACCACAGTACTACAACCACCACTACCACCATCACATTACCACCTATACTATTACCACAGTACTACAACCTCCACTACCACCATCACATCACCACCTTTACTATTACCACAGTACTACAACCACCACTACCACCATCACATCACCACCTTTACTATTACCACAGTACTACAACCACCACTACCACCATCACATCACCACCTTTACTATTACCACAGTACTACAACCACCACTACCACCATCACATCACCACCTTTACTATTACCACAGTACTACAACCACCACTACCACCATCACATTACCACCTATACTATTACCACAGTACTACAACCTCCACTACCACCATCACATCACCACCTTTACTATTACCACAGTACTACACCCTCCACTACCACCATCACATCACCACCTTTAATATTACCACAGTACTACAACCACCACTACCACCATCACATCACCACCTTTACTATTACCACAGTACTACAACCACCACTACCACCATCACATCACCACCTTTACTATTACCACAGTACTACAACCACCACTACCACCATCACATCACCACCTTTACTATTACCACAGTACTACAACCACCACTACCACCATCACATTACCACCTATACTATTACCACAGTACTACAACCTCCACTACCACCATCACATCACCACCTTTACTATTACCACAGTACTACACCCTCCACTACCACCATCACATCACCACCTTTAATATTACCACAGTACTACAACCACCACTACCACCATCACATCACCACCTTTACTATTACCACAGTACTACAACCACCACTACCACCATCACATCACCACCTTTACTATTACCACAGTACTACAACCACCACTACCACCATCACATCACCACCTTTACTATTACCACAGTACTACAACCACCACTACCACCATCACATTACCACCTATACTATTACCACAGTACTACAACCTCCACTACCACCATCACATCACCACCTTTACTATTACCACAGTACTACACCCTCCACTACCACCATCACATCACCACCTTTAATATTACCACAGTACTACAACCACCACTACCACCACCAGCGACACCTTCCTTTTTATCGCCGCCAACTACAATACTATCAACAACACCAACACCCCCATCGCCGCCACCAACTACAATACTATCAACAACACCAACACCCCCATCGCCGCCACCAACTACAATACTATCAACAACACCATCGCCCCCAGCGCCGCCACCAACTACAATACTATCAACAACACCAACACCCCCATCGCCGCCACCAACTACAATACTATCAACAACACCATCGCCCCCAGCACCGCCACCAACTACAATACTATCAACAACACCAACACCCCCATCGCCGCCACCAACTACAATACTATAAACAACACCATCGCCCCCAGCACCGCCACCAACTACAATACTATCAACAACACCAACACCCCCATCGCCGCCACCAACTACAATACTATCAACAACACCATCGCCCCCAGCACCGCCACCAACTACAATACTATCAACAACACCAACACCCCCATCGCCGCCACCAACTACAATACTATAAACAACACCATCGCCCCCAGCGCCGCCACCAACTACAATACTATCAACAACACCAACACCCCCATCGCCGCCACCAACTACAATACTCTAAACAACACCATCGCCCCCAGCGTCGCCACCAACTACAATACTATCAACAACACCATCGCCCCCAGCGCCGCCACCAACTACAATACTCTAAACAACACCATCGCCCCCAGCGTCGCCACCAACTACAATACTATCAACAACACCATCGCCCCCAGCGCCGCCACCAACTACAATACTATCAACAACACCATCGCCCCCAGCGCCGCCACCAACTACAATACTATCAACAACACCATCGCCCCCAGCGCCGCCACCAACTACAATACTATCAACAACACCAACACCCCCATCGCCGCCACCAACTACAATACTATAAACAACACCATCACCCCCAGCGCCGCCACCAACTACAATACTATCAACAACACCATCGCCCCCAGCGCCGCCACCAACTACAATACTATCAACAACACCATCGCCCCCAGCGCCGCCACCAACTACAATACTATCAACAACACCAACACCCCCATCGCCGCCACCAACTACAATACTATAAACAACACCATCACCCCCAGCGCCGCCACCAACTACAATACTATAAACAACACCATCACCCCCAGCGCCGCCACCAACTACAATACTATCAACAACACCATCACCCCCAGCGCCGCCACCAACTACAATACTATCAACAACACCATCACCCCCAGCGCCGCCACCAACTACAATACTATCAACAACACCATCACCCCCAGCGCCGCCACCAACTACAATACTATCAACAACACCATCGCCCCCAGCGTCGCCACCAACTACAATACTATCAACAACACCATCGCCCCCAGCGCCGCCACCAACTACAATACTATCAACAACACCATCGCCCCCAGCGCCGCCACCAACTACAATACTATCAACAACACCATCGCCCCCAGCGCCGCCACCAACTACAATACTATAAACAACACCATCGCCCCCAGCGTCGCCACCAACTACAATACTATCAACAACACCATCGCCCCCAGCGCCGCCACCAACTACAATACTATAAACAACACCAACACCCCCATCGCCGCCACCAACTACAATACTATAAACAACACCATCGCCCCCAGCGCCGCCACCAACTACAATACTATCAACAACACCAACACCCCCATCGCCGCCACCAACTACAATACTCTAAACAACACCATCGCCCCCAGCGTCGCCACCAACTACAATACTATCAACAACACCATCGCCCCCAGCGCCGCCACCAACTACAATACTATCAACAACACCATCGCCCCCAGCGTCGCCACCAACTACAATACTCTAAACAACACCATCGCCCCCAGCGCCGCCACCAACTACAATACTATCAACAACACCATCGCCCCCAGCGCCGCCACCAACTACAATACTCTAAACAACACCAACACCCCCATCGCCGCCACCAACTACAATACTATCAACAACACCATCGCCCCCAGCGCCGCCACCAACTACAATACTATCAACAACACCATCGCCCCCAGCGCCGCCACCAACTACAATACTCTAAACAACACCATCGCCCCCAGCGTCGCCGCCAACTGAAATACTATCAACAACACCTCCACCACCCTAGTGTCAGTACTACCACCACATCCTCCACCGCCAACTGCATCACCCCCACAGTACTGACGTTAGCATTAACTCCTACCGCACCTACAATCACTGCCACTACTTCTGTCC
Organism: Eledone cirrhosa; assembly: GCA_964016885.1. NCBI lineage: Eukaryota > Metazoa > Mollusca > Cephalopoda > Octopoda > Eledonidae > Eledone > Eledone cirrhosa. Next base: position 56,219,264 of record OZ024748.1, read on the forward strand.
CTCTTCCCCCAGCGATGTACACTATCATCACTTCAAGTACAACCATTGCTACCACCACCACCACTACCACCAACAAACACAACACCGCATCCACCACC
>OZ024748.1:56239361-56246861 GCA_964016885.1 Eledone cirrhosa
CTCATCTGACCTTGTTATTTTAAATGCATGTACATATGTTAATGTATGTGTTCGTGAACACGTCAGGGTGAATGTCTATTCAGTTAACCGTAACGATGTAATCATCAACTCCATATATATTTATATATATATATAATATATATATATATATATATGTATATATATATATATATATATATATATATATATATATATATTTATATATACATACATTCAGGCATGCATACATATCTTTGTCTATACGAATGTACATACATAGATTAATACGTATATATATATATATATATATACATATATATATATATATATATATATATATACGTAATAATCTATGTTAATCTCTCTCTCTCTATATATATATATACATATATATATTAATATATTAATATATATATATATATATATTAATATTTCTCTCTCTCTGACTCTTCCTCTCTCTCTCTCTCTCTCTCTATATATATATATATATATATATATATATATATGTATAATAGTGTGTATATATATGTATGTTTGTGTATGTTTGTAGAAATGCATATCATTTGAAAGATAAGGAAACATACACACATATATATGTATTGATGTATATATATATATATATATATATATATATATATATATATATATATATATATATATGTATATATATATATATATATATATATATATATATATCATTATATACAATTTTATATAGGTACGTGTGTTTGTGTGTTTGCGTGTTTGTGTGTTTGTATGTACGTGTATGCGTGTGTGGGTGAAGTAGATGAATTGATACAAAATGAATAGATACATAAATGGCGCACACTTTTATAGAAAGAGTTATATACATATAACATCTATTTAATATAAAACTATCTTTATGTATATAAATGTGTACGCGTCTGTTACACACATGTACACACATGCATGCATACAAAAACACGCACACACAGACATAAACACATATATATATATATATGAATATGTATGTGTGAGTTTATATATACATATACATATATATAGATATATATATATATATATATATATATATATATATATACATATATGTGTGTGTGTGTGTTTGGTTGTGTGTGTGTGTGTGTGTGTGTGTGTGTGTGTGTGTGTGTGTGTGTGTGTGTGTGTGTATGTGTGTGTGTGTGTGTGTGTGTGTGTGTGTGTGTGTGTGTGTGTGTGTGTTATCAGCGACTTCACGGTTGGTTATACTACTAAATATATATATTCTGACAAGCACTTACACAAAATGGCTGTAGTAATGCAAACGTGATTTTTGTCCAATATTTTTTCCTCCTTTCCTCTCTCTCCTATATCTTTCTATTACTACCTTTTATTCGCATTCTATCTTCTGATGAAGTAGTAGCGTCCGAAACACTAAGCGTTAAACTATCATATATCTTCATTTTACTGAATCGCAGTGTTATTTCTCGCCGCCATTTCGCATACACACATAATGTATACACACACAATGCATTCACACACAAAAACAGACGTGATCTATTATCCTATTATCACATCTCTCCCTCTCTCTCGATATATATATATATATATATATATATATAAAATTACACAAGAAACAAAGCTATGTTCAAATCTTTTTATTGCTGACAATCGTTTCTTCCAAACTATCGTTTGGTATCATCGGAGCATTAGCAATGTTTGTACATATAATTAACCTCTTATTCAACTGAACAATCATATAGATACATGGATATTAATGTTGCCACAACAGTTTCGTATTTACAGAGTGGAATGGATGCGACATAGATTTCAAGAGAATTGTACAATAATTAAAATTAAAAATTAAAAATTAAAAGTTAAAAAGGCACAGAGTGGAATGCGTGCGACAGAGATTAGTGTAACAATTAGAGACATTAAGGCAGAAAGTTACTCGTGAAACGAGGAGACTATCAGAGTACATATGCAAGGGTATAGAGAGTGCAAATGCAATAGGCATGTACAGGAAGGAAACAAGCAATGGTGCTAGGCATATATAATTTCTGCGAGGTATCACATAAAACAACATATGTTTACAAGCAGGCAAAGCTGTTTTCGTATTCAAATTATTAGTTTATGGTGGATGTAGTGTGATAATTATTTCTGTAATGTTCAGACGTGTATATGCTGAGAGTATCAATGTTATTCCTATTTTTCCCATCACATTGGCTATGTTTTATTATATTTTAGTGAATGTTTATATTGCGGCTCTGTAAATCATCTCATGTATTTACATTGAACTATTTTTCTTACTGATAATAAGGTAGTAATAAATGACTGAGCTTTCCTGTTTATAGTTGTATATAGTGTATACATAACTATACATAATATATATATATAGTAATAATAATAAATTTGAAGACTAAAATCCAAAGAGGGCTCGATAAGGATAAAAATATATCAAATATATAAGAACCGTAGAGCAAATATTTATTAAAATAACAGATTAAAGTTTAAGCAAAGAATCGTTGCTTTCACCCTTAACGGGATCTTCTGAAACTAACAAAGTCAATCTGTAAACGCAGAAGTGGATATTTCAAAAAACGTTGCAACCGGAGGAAGACAGGAAGACGATACTTTGGTTGGTGGAAACGTTCCCTGGCAAAGAACGGGAAAAGAAGAATATAATACGTCATTAATAGGAGCGGTGAAAAACAATTCCACGCAAAGACAGGACCACGTTTATGGTATAAAAGAAGTCGTAGACTAATGTTCTCTTAGGTGTTTCATAGAGACGTTCTCTAGCAATGAACGGAAAAAACGAATATAATACGTCATATGTGGAGCGTGGAGAACAATTGCACGCAAAGACAAAACCACGTAAATGGTATAGCTGAAGTCGTAGACTAAAATTCTAACTAGGAAACCGAATGATTCTCCGCTTCAGAGTTAAGAATAAAGTAAATAAAATACAATACAGAGGTAATTGAAATGAAATAAATACATACACGCGTCCAAATACGTACATACACAAGCATACGCGAAAACATTTTGTCAGGGAACGTTGCCACGAACCAAAGTATCGTCTTCCTGTCTTCCTCCGGTTTTTAAAATAACCACTTCTGCGTTTACAGATTGACTTTGCTAGTTTCAGAAGATCCCGTTTAAGGGTGAAAGCAGCGATTCTTTGCTTAAACTTTAATCTGTTATTTTAATATATATATATATATATATTAAAATAACAGATTAAAGTTTAAGCAAAGAATCGCTGCTTTCACCCTTAACGGGATCTTCTGGATTTTAGTATTCAAATTTATTATTATTATTATTACTATTGGATGGCAGTATCGGTAGAGGGTCTGACGCCATGCTTTGCAGCAAATAGTTATGACCCTTGCCATTCTGAGTTCAAATCCCGCCGAGGTTAACTTTGCCTTTCATCCTTACGGGGTCGATAAAATAAGTACCAGTAATACACTGGGATAATTGCTGACCTTGTACCAAAAGTAGAAACAATTATTATTACTATATCTATATATGCACATAACTGTATATATTTAAGTTTTATAATCCTATTATAAAAGAGATACACGTATATGTTCAAATTTGCTTGTATCGTAGTGCATTAAATGTAGTTGTCTAAACACATATACCCAAGCTAAAAGTGTTTGAGTGCAATATACTATCTATAAATTGGGCTAACTGATTAAAAGCGGGAGTAGGCATGTTTATGGCGTGTTTTGATGTTGACCATTGTCTAGTGTGAAAATTCTTGTAGATAGAAACATATCGCATGAGGGTCAGCTTTAGAGCCGACCTTCATACGATATGGAATGAACAAATAAGGCATTTTTAGGCATAATCTGTGGAAAGAAACAATGCAGTGATTAATAAGAAAAGTTGAAATTAATTCATGCAAGATTTCACAGCCCTAGCATATTTCCTTCATTGCCAGCCTCCTATATACGTATTTTTATTTAATTTTACGTAGCTGTTCGACAAATGTATCGATAAAATATGTGCCAATTTAGAATAAAACCTAGAAAAGTACTGGGACCTATGTGATTGACTTAGCCACTTGAAGGTGGTGTTTCATAATGTTAGTTGTGTCATTATTGGAACGAGTGAAAGTATTAAATATTTCAGTCTTTAAAAAGAGATTATGCAAGCATTCAGTTGATTATGTGTAAATGTCAAGAAATGAGGAAAGGAAAATGACAATCTTAAAGGCGTGTATATGGGTGGAGCAAAATCAAACAGCGATGAAGAAATCTTTTCTACAGGAATATTGAATTTCACATGGAATAAATGTTGGCACAATATTTGTAAAATGAAAATGAATTTAATTGGTTGTAAAATGGGAGTTGCTTTTATATGTTGATAGAAATTCATTACTGTAAATGCACGGAATAAAATGGATATAATATGAGTTGATTCGAAGCACTCCTACGATAGTCCTTTCTCATAAATAATTTAAAACTATTCATATACATTTTACAAATATAGAAGGCGATGTTCTAGAATGCAGAAAAAAGTAACGATATATTAATATGCAGTATAGGCAATTATTTACAAGCATGAAATGGATATACAAAATATGTACGGAATTATATACTTTATCTCTATTTAAATTATATGAAGTTCTCTTGCACAATTCATATGACTGTCACACGGTTACGTAATAATTACGATGAGTAGACGGACATGATGTTGTAAAGAAAACTTTATTAGGTGAAAACAAGAAGTTAGCGATTTTTTACCCTGGAAAAGAGAGCAATGTGAAATATAAATTCATCAGTTTTTTAAAAAAAGCATACATACGCACACACATACACACATATATAAGTGCGTGCGTGTATATATATATATATATATATATATATATATATATATATATATATATATATAAGTGGAAGCTTAGTAAAATCGAAGCGTTGGCTGTGGCCAGGCAAAGTCGACCTACAATAAGGAATGAGTAGCAAATCACTCAATAAGGGTAGGTCCTCAGGGTAATAACATACGTTTAAATAGCTTGACATTTTGAAAATTGCTGTAGGCAAAAACAAACCATACTATATACCAAAGTAATGAAAGAACTAATCGATCATGGAATACCACACGCTTACGTGTTACGTAAGTTGGATAGATGATTTCGGATTCACAGAAACATATCGGACGTATTGCAGAATATCGTCCAATCTGTCCAGGTCTGTTTTTTAATCTGATTAGTTCTTTCGTTACTTTGGTATTGTATGGTTGGGTTTTGCCTAGCACAATTTTCAATTTGTCAAGTTATTTAAACGTATATATATATAAATGAAAAGTATAGAAATTATTGTAGCAAGAAACCAACAGTATTCCATAATGTATATATATATATATATATATGAAGTATATGAAGTATAAGAATCAAAGAACTGTTCAAAACATTATTGTGCTTACAGCTGTTTCCTCCAAACCGAGGTTTGGATTCTTCGGAGCAATTTATTAATGCATGGACAGTTATATGACCTCCTTTTCAGCCGAGAGACATACCAATACATATTCAAACATTGATACATATTCAAACATTGTGGGTCAACATTCATTACAGAATTTAGAGTGGCAGTACACACTTCGAGATTACATTTATATTAATAGGTACAATCAAAAATCAAAGATATAGGTTAAATGTGAAAGGCATATAATCGAAATATACACTCCCTTGACCATGAAAATGCCGAAGTACATGAATTACTTGACATCCCTGCGCTGTGCATCTCCAATACTTATAACACTTTTAATGCTTGCACTATCTTTAATGCTTATAATATTTCTCCACACACAGACTATATCAATCATATAAAGACTTTGCCACCAGATCTACCAACCTAACACTCTTATTTACCTACCTAAGTGCCTCTACCACACATATCTCTCTGCCACACTATATAAACAAGACGCACATGCGTGCCACACATATAACATTTGCACTATATAACCACTTATCTTCATGTTGTACTTTAACCTATATCTTTGATTTTTGATTGTACCTATTAATATAAATGTAATCTCGAAGTGTGTACTGCCACTCTAAATTCTGTAATGAATGTTGACCCACAATGTTTGAATATGTATCAATGTTTGAATATGTATTGGTATGTCTCTCGGCTGAAAAGGAGGTCATATAACTGTCCATGCATTAATAAATTGCTCCGAAGAATCCAAACCTCGGTTTGGAGGAAACAGCTGTAAGCACAATAATGTTTTGAACAGTTCTTTGATTCTTATACTTCATATAACTGCTCTGTAAATCATCTGATGTTTTTACATTGAGCTACTTAACTTACTGGTAATAAGGTAGTAATACATTACTGCCTACCACTATTTAGGGTGTATGTAAAATACTTACAACTGCTTAAGGTTTTGTGTTTACATAACCATAAATAGTATAACTAATACTATATATATATATATATATATATATATATATATATATATATATATACTGTATATATAAAGGCTAACGATCCCGTAGCTCCATATGGAGTAGTCCTGGTCTGAACACAACCGATTTGTTTCTATGGAGGTAGAATTGACCCCAGTACAGGACTGCTCGTCATTTTATTAAAAATAACTTGAAGCAACTTCTCTGGTTATCAATTGATTTAAATATATATATATAAGCAAAAGGGATATTCAATTTGTTGGTAATTCAACAAATATAAATGTTTATAACTGATTCAAAGCACTCGGCAGGTTTCTGGAGTTGGCAGTATCGGTAGATGGTCGGACGCTATGCTTTGACGTATAGAGTTACGGCCCTTGCCATTCTGAGTTCAAATCCCGCCGAGGTTAACTTTGCCTTTCATCTTACGGGGTCGGTAAAATAAAGTACCAGTAATACACTGGATAATTGCGGGCCTTGTGCCTAATGTAGAAAGAATTAAATAAATGGAAACTATATTTATAAAACCATATTTATTCTATTATATATATTTCAAGGGTACCAAAACTTTGGTACGTTCTCATCAGATAAAATGTAAAGTTTGTTTTATAAATATTGATATAACCAGAAAAAAATACCTTAGCGGTTCAACTTTTTCAAGATATATATATATATATATATATTGGTAAACGGAATAGAAAATGCTGACAAATTGTTCACAGTTGAAAAATGGTTTAATTCAACTGTGAACAATTTGTCAGCATTTTCTATTCCGTTTACAAATATATAATAACTTGTGTGTTACACCTCTATTCTTTTAACTATATATATATATATATATTCTTTATACATACATGTCTCCTCTAACATTTCTTGGAAACACACCACTTTACTCATTTTAATATCGATCTTTTGATATAGTATTATTCAATTACAAACTATAGTGTGATTTAAATTGATCCTTATAGCACTTTATTAAAAATTATTCCTATTGTTTTTAAACAAATATTTTTAGATTGACCTTTTAATTAGATTTTGTCTCATGCTTGGCAGCAATGACGATCTTTCAATACATCTCCGTATGGTTTATCATAAGGGTAGTTGAGAAGAAAACCTGAAGGGGTAAAACACATGAATCA
>OZ024748.1:56251861-56259361 GCA_964016885.1 Eledone cirrhosa
ACTCTCATTCTGCTTTTTTATTTAGTATACGTTGTCTTACTTTCTATCTGTTTATAAGGCTGTAGGTTGAGGAAGAGAGCAAAAGGAAGAAAGGAGCACTTGCACAACACGCTCCTGCAGTTGAGGGTTGTTCTATCGACGGGGTATTAAACAACCCATTTGTGGCACCTCCCCCCTAGTGAGGATTTCGATTGTTGTAATTGTTTGTTTTTATATTTTTTACACGACTGTATGTAAAATCCCCGGCATGTCTTTGTATTGTCCTCTTTTCTTGTTGCGCCCTTGTGGCTAATAAAGAAATCTATCTACTTAATCTATTGTATTATCTCCCTTTTCCGTTTCGGTTAACATAGTGATTTATGCGCTAAATGATGTGTTCGGATAGCGTTTTTTTTCACAGGGTTGCCTCTCATTGTTAATACCCTGGAGCTCACATGCATATATTCGGGTGTATATATATATATAATTGTTTTTACTTTTGGCACAAGGCTAGCAATTACCTAGTTACTGGTACTTATTTTATCGACGCCGTAAGGATGAAAGGCAAAGTTAACCTCGGCAGGAGTTGAATTCAGACCAGAAAGGGGTGTAACTCTGTGCTACAAAGCATGCTGTCCGACCCTCTACCGATACTGCCAAACCACCACCCTGTGTACATATATATATATAATATATACATATATCAACTTGAGAAATTTAAAAAAAGAAGGACAAAGACAACGAATGGAAAGAAAACAAAATGTAAAGCAATTTTAAAAAAAGTAAACATACAAACGAAGGACACAGATCTCCATGGTCACCGGCAGTTGAGATAGGCTTGGGCAGTTATCAACCATACTAATGGTACTGCTGCTCCATATATTTATAAGTATGTTTGTTTGCGCATGGAATGTGCCCGTGTGTAAGTATGTGTGCTTGTACGTATGCATGTATTATAACATAAATGCAATTACTATTGCAAATATACAGAGAACAAATAAAAATTGCTTAATACATATTATCGAGAAACTAATTATTAAAATATATTATCTGATATCGATAAAATTTAGGTTTCATGCCAATATTACATTGTCGTTAAAAAGAATAATAATTCTTCAGTTCTTTAGGAGTAGAATAGAAATGGCTCAATTCTATCCATTGAATTATGAAACACAAAACACTCATTCATACACCGAATTCTCTCTCTCTCTCTCTCTCTCTCTCTCTCTCTCTCTCTCTCTCTCTCTCTCTCTCTCTCTCTCTCCCTCTCTCTCTCTCTCTCTCTCTCTCTCTCTCTCCCTCTCTTCACCACTGGCCGTCGGTTTCTGAACTTTGAGGTATTTTCGCCCATCGCTGTCTTTCATACAATTTAGTTGCTTTAACGGCTGTTATAGCAACGAGTTCATATATATATATGTCTACAAACATACATACATACATACATACATACATACACACACACACACACACACACACACAGATATATATATATATATATATATAGTGTTTAGCTTCAAGAAGATCTGAAAAAATATGACTAAGCAATCACCAACTGAAATATGAAGATAAGTTGATAATTTATGCTGCTACTACTACTACTACTACTACTACTACTACTACTACTACTACTACTACTACTACTACTACTACTAGGAAGTAGGCCATGGTGGAATTTGATCTTCGGTTATGAAGAGTTTTTATCAATTCAGCCCCCAATCTAGATTTATCACATCAATAGTGACAATAACGAAAAGACAACAACAACAATAACACAAACAAATTAAATGTATCTTGATAGATTCTCTTACTCATTAGATGACGGTTCTAGTGGGTTAGAATAATTTACATAATATGCATTCGTTGTCAACGAGATTAATTCACTAATATATATTTAAATGTGGTTCATATAGCAAAGCTTAAATTTAAAAAATGCATTAAAATTTTAAAAATACATTAAATATATCTAACATTTTCTAATATTAGCTATCTTGGGCAACCGGTAGCCATAATGGACTTGTATTCGCTTAATATATTGCCATATATTTATCGGACGAACGTCAAAGAATTAAAATGTTATTGCAGTTACTACTTGGCAGTATCACAGCATATGAAAATGTTGACAGCATTGATGCCCTGGACAATTAAATCATGACGGATTATCCAATGGAGATTTCAAATAGATTGACACCACCGGGAATACCGTCACATAACTTTAAACTATAGTTTCTTATGTTTATTACGACGGTATTCCTTGATACGAAGAGAGTGTGTTTAATAGAACACATATGTTAATACTATAGTGGTAGTAAGAAAGGAGAAGATGCATTCCTCCAAAGATTAAATACGACACCAAGGATTATCATTCTTTTCTTTACTTTAAACGGCTTTCAATTTCCCGTTGGTCCAGCATTGGCAATTTCCATTAACTAATCACAAGGCCATTCATATCCTCCTGCTGTAGTGTACGTGTCTTCTTTCCTCTTGTGTCACCTTCAGCTCTATAAAAATAAGAAATATATCTGAATCCTCACATAGATTATAGTGCAACAGATTCAAGATTTTTAAGTACATAAGTTTCACTAAATACGAAATTATAATAGAATTATATACACTTACAGAAAAGGAGAGCAGTATTGGAAAGGACTATAAATGACAAAAATGAGAGGAAAAGGACGGGAAGAGTAATGGCTACAAGACAAAGGAGTAAAAAAGGGATGAGTGTAAAAAGTAACAGACTCTACACCTAGGGCAGATCGGTGTTTCGGCTGCGCCCCGCGGACAAAATGGTAAAGGCATTTCCGTGGACAATAGCCACCACAACTCACGGGCCTCCTTCCCCAGACGGGCTGCTATTGATTCTATTAATTTAAATAACACACGCAAAGACTCTAGATACTCAGAATTGTTGTGTAACCATTTCCGCAATTGTCTCAAGGTTAAATCTATGTACGATTAGAAATATTGATGTGATAAGAAATAATTTCTTCAAGATTGTTTGATGCAAATTGTAATACAATACCCTTATATATGTATAGGAAATCAAACATGCTTTTCAATATTGAATCTTCATATGATTATTTTTAATAGATTTCAATGACATAAATATATTTTACATTAATGTTTGAACGCAAGGGTAGAATTGTCAAATATAATTTCCACATGCAAAACTCTATGTAGAATTTTACTTTTATCTTTCTAGAACATCAACCATATATCACATACACACGCACACACACACACACACACACACACACACACACACACACACACACACACACACACACACACACACACACACACACACACACACACACACACACACACACAAACACACATACACACACACAAACACACACACACACACACACACATACACACGTATATATATATATATATATATATATATAGTTATGTAATAAACAACATGTGATAACTATTTCATTTACCAAAGGTTTCACGAAGACAGACGAGCCTCACACTGACGTCTGTGTCAGGCTCGTCTATCTTCGTGAAACCTTTGGTAAATGTAATAATTATCTTACTTTGTTTATTCCATAACTTAAAAGCTCTGTAGACTACATAGAGCATTCTCTTTTCCTTTACCTTTCCTACGGGAACACTTCATATATATATATTATACTCTTTTACTCTTTTACCTGTTCTAGCCATCCGGCCGGGGCCATGCTGAGGCAATGGTGGGGCACCACAATTGTTATGTATATTTTTTCCCCACCTCACGCAAGTGAGGAGCAAAATTTACTACTAACTTCCCTGGAAAAGTTGTATCAATGGAACCAGTCGACCTGGAAAGCATCCCATCTGACTATCTTATAACATTATATAAGGCGATTGTCTTAAAAATTAATATTATTATAAACCGGTGGATATCGGTAGAGAGTCGGACGCCATGCTTCCCAGCATAGTTACGTCCCTTTACGGTCTGAGTTCAAATCCCGCCGAGGTTAACTTTGCCTTTCATCCTTACGGGGTCGATAAAATAAAGTACCAGTAATGTATTGGGAATTGCTGGCCTTGTGCCAAAAGAAGAAACAATTATTATAAATGATGATCAGTTCGTGTGTAGAGATACTAGAGAATAACTTATACAATATATTGAAGACACTTAAATGACGGAGAGAGAAGTTGCAACAGGCCATTATGCAACCGGCCATTATCACCCAGATACTGGCTACTTAGGAGATATGTGGTTCAAATTCCTCATGGTGGCCGATGACGATATCTCTTTTTCCGTCTCTTAATTGTCGTCACTATATTTTATAAGTTATTGTATAGCATCTCTGTGTATGTGTACTTCACCCTTTGCAGTAATTATATATTCTCGTTTAATAATTAGTGTTTGTTAGAAACGCCATATTCCACGAAATTACCTTGTTTTACTACATATATGAGACATTATTTCGATGGTCATTTCTCTTGATAAAATTGAAACATGATCACTGTGATACCACCCCATACTACCATATAAATGAAAGACATATTGAATCAGACAAATGTAGTCATACAATCCTTTAAAAAAAGACTTGCTCAACATTATTGAAATCACATGCATGGAAGGTCGGTTTGATATGGTTTGACATTTGGCTAATCAGAAACATGATATTTATTTTCAACTCTTATCCTTTCAATTTAATGCATAAACTTGATGTATAATAAAACAGTTTACGACTATAATCTATATTGTAAACATCAAAAATAAATATAACATTCTCATGCTACACTTTAGAATCAATGTGAATGTAAAGGAGTTATTTTTTTTATATCAACAACATTCTATAGTCTCATATATGCTATGTAATGACAAATAACCGTGGTTATCCATGCACTTTTCAAAACATCAACCTTTATACTCCCTAATTGCCGACGTCGGTAATCAGTCCTCATATTCCTTTGTTTACTGTGTATTACTGTACAGTTGACTGTAACGAGGGAAGAGTATTACCCCAAACACTTCTTCTAATTCTCCTTCACCTTATGTCTATGAGGCTCGTGGGGGAAGAGTCCTTAAACACTCCTTCCAGTGGGTCCTGTCAGAAGTCTCCACCTGGATCCCCAAGCGTGACAAGCCAAGCTCATGGATGTTATCCAACCATCTTGCTCGGAGTCTACCCCTGGCTCACTTGTCGGTTGAGTTGGCCAGTAAAATCCTTCCAACGATTCTTCCCTGAAACATTATAACCATAGGCCTAAACTATAGATGCGATCTCTCAATTCGGAGAAGTAGCGGCTCAGTCTGATAAACATTGAAATTTCAATATACTTTTGCTTTCTAAGGATATTCAGAAACGAAAAACATCCAGCTATCAAGTTTCTCAAGATATGTAACCAATTTTGTTATACTTCCGGAAGATATTTCTATTGATGTCGAAAAATGTTACTTTCTTTTGCGCAATTTGGTCATGATGGCGTGGTTAAGAAATTCGATTCACATTATAATCACGGCATGAATGCACGTTTGATATGTTCGTTTTACTATCACAGAGTTCTGAATGTTAGTTCCCTGCTTGACACCATAACCTCGAGACGAGAGCTATCTTGCAAATGAATTTGGATCGAGGAATCTGTGACTCAGATAGATTATATATGTTCTTGCGTGCTATACTTAAACCCAATTTCGGTTTAATGTCCCAGCCTCACCCTTAGGTACTCTTAGCGAAGTAAACCCCGTTACAAGCATTTACACGAAGTGTCTGATCTGAGTGAAACTCAATAAATCGATCTCTTCTTTCCCACTGCTTCTTCACAGAAGTATCGGTTTCTTTCACGCATTCACTACATCAGACTTCCATGCTTCCCGAATGTCATGATCGTTTCCCTTCTAGCTATAATGGAAGCTTTATAAAATTCAGTGATTTTCTCGAAACAAAATGGCCGCGAGGACTTTATTATCATGCAGAAAAAGGTGATTATATTGCACATTCATGTATTCACGCAGCAGATACCGAAACCATCGTGTAATTCTAGACTTTGGACAATTAGAACTTTCACCCTTTTCCAATGGCGGAGTGTTTGGTATAATTTTATACATACTTTTGCTAGAGAGTTGATGGAAAGTTATTTTATTCAATGGAATAGTTCGTAATTCCTCTGATTCCAAATGTATAAATTATTCTAAGATAATGGACATGAATACGCATATTCACGGAGGTAAATGCAGATTCTAGGGCACACAGGTACACACACAGACACACATACACATACACACACACACGCACGCACGCACACACGCACACACACACACACACACACACACACACACACACACACACACACACACACACACACACACACACACACACACACACACACACACACACACAAACTTTAATTGAAGGAATATGCACACATTAAGGTCAAATCGAAACTCTGGAAAATGTATTAGCAGGAAAGTGTGCGCATCTGGATTGAAATCCATAAAAACGTAGTAGCAAAGCAAAATCTATAACCAAGGAACCATATATATATATTTATATGCATTTCCATGTGACTACGTAAGGTCGTGACGCTTATAATCAAATCAGAAAAAAGTGACCTGAATATATATTAAGTTAGAGTTCGATCGACAAGATTCTAGACATCAGACAGTTACCGAGTGGAATGGAACTTGTGAAATTGGACCAAGGAATCTATGATAAGCCTACCAACATGCGTACACACACACACAAACACATGCATATCTAAGTTCATATATATGTATGTACATATATATATATATATATATATATATTTATTAAAATAACAGATTCAAGTTTAAGCAAAGAATCGCTGCTTTCACCCTTAACGGGATCTTCTGAAACTAACAAAGTCAATCTGTGAACGCAGAAGTGGATATTTCGAAAAACGTTGCAACCGGAGGAAGACAGGAAGACGATACTTTGGTTGGTGGAAACGTTCCCTGGCAAAGAACGGGAAAAAACGGATATAATACGTCATTATTTGGAGCGGTGAAAAACATTTACACGCAAAGACAGAACCACGTTTATGGTATAAAAGAAGTCGTAGACTAATATTCTCTTAGGTGGTTCATAGAGACGTTCTCTGGCAATGAACGGAAAAAACGAAGATAATACGTCATGTGTGGAGCGTGGAGAACAATTCCACGCAATTATTATAAATATAAATATATAATTATTATATATATATCATATATATAAATTATACTTATATATATATATATATATATATATATATATATATATATGAGAAGTAAACAGGCGCTGTGTAGTGCTGGATAAGGTGTACTTATAAATAAGAGGTAAGCATGAACGGGAGAACATTTGCCTTCATCAGTTGTCTGCTCGGGTGCATGGAGATTTCTACGCAATATATACATATATATATCCGTATGTAGTATCTAATTTCATTGTCTATGTCTCTCTCAGGTTCATGCCTTCAATGAAATTGTGTGATTAAGAGTTTTATCGTTAATTTTATTTTAAGTTTTAGTCACGCTGTTCGCTGTTGGCCTTCAACAATTTAATGTATTTCTACATTTATCGCATT
>OZ024748.1:56266861-56269361 GCA_964016885.1 Eledone cirrhosa
TGATAATAATGGCTGTGATGATTGTTGAAGATGATGATGAGAATTATATAGCTGATAATGATGATAATAATCCATCACTGTCTTCATCATCAGCATCATCAGCATCAGAAGCAGCAGCATCAGCAACAGCATCGTCGTCGTCATAGTATCATCCATAGAATGGCCAATTGCTATCTCAATACGGATGTGGATGAGACGAATATAATGAGGTTTTGGGCATTGGTAATGTTGCAGTTGTCATTGCTAGCGATGTAGATGACGACGATGATGATGATGATGCTGATGATGATGATGATGATGATGATGGTGTTGATGATGAAGCTTACGGTTGTGATGATGATGATGATGATGATTGGAATCGTGATGGTGAGGAGGGCGTTGTTAAGGAAATGGATGAAAACGATGATGCTGAGGATGATGTTGATGATTGTTATGGTGACGTCGACGGCGTTGACGAGGACGACGTTGACGATGATGACGATGATAATGATGATGATGAGAAGGAGGATAAGGATGATGATATTGATGATAATGATGATGATGTTAGCAGTTTTATGCATTTCTTCAAAAAATGTAACTTGTTAGTGATACGAACAAGTGAAGAATTCCACATCAATAGTAGATTTTATACTTTAATTATGACACTGAGATGAGTTTGGCGCTCACAGACCCAGAATAAATATTTCAAGTCATTAGAAATGACTCATTATATTCGACGAAGTAATTACTGCTACATCTGCGCTTTGTTTAAATAAATAAATATTATTAAACTGTTATTACTTCTGCCTGAGGAATTGCTGCTGTTAGAATCACAAAATAGCGTTGTCAGAATCTTATAAGTAGTTAGGCTTATCAAGTTACCTCATATTTACGCCTCATCAGAATTTGCTTTCTACTTTACAAGATTAGCGAAAAAAAGCATTAGAAAACTGGTTATCAAAATATGGTAGAGTTAAACTGTCATTCAGTTAAACAACGACTTCACCATGAGTTCGTTGTGCAAAGTCTGCTCTGTTGAAATCATTTGATACAGAACTCCCGATGTTAAACAAGGAAAAGTAAATGCTCCTCAAAATCAGCACAATTGTGTTGCTTAACTGAGTGTATGAAATAAAAAAGGAAAACTCGTGTAATATATAGAGAGTCACGGGAATATATCTCCCGCACAATAGGCTTTTACTTTTTTACACCAAAGGGGAAAACGAACATGTAATATATTTCAGTCCCAAAGGTGAAGTTACATTGCTGAGGTCAAAGTATGAATGCGTACATAGGATTTCCATGAACCCTGGGTAATATGTAAAATATGGAGGGCTAGCAGGAATATTTTGACACAAATTCACTAGTGGGTTTCCACCTGTCAGTAGGTGGGCAATACTGAAATCTTTTATGTTTTTTTAATCATATCTTGCGTTAAATACAGTGTTCTTAATAGTAATTAATTTTGTATTTAATAAAATTGCTTTGCCTAGTGTATAACTTGTTTCCCCACACACTCGTGTTTCTATCACTGGGTGTACATTGCCCCACATTAATGACTTGTATATGCAGCCCTTTATGGTCAGTGAAGAAATTATCATCATCACTACAACAACTACTACTACTACTACTACTACTACTACTACTACTACTACTACTACTACCACTACTACTAATACTACTACTGCTGCTGCTGCTGCTACTACTACTACTACTACTACTACTACTACTACTACTACTACTACTACTACTAATAATAATAATAATAATAATACTGCTGCTGCTGCTGCTACTACTACTACTACTACTACTACTACTACTACTACTACTACTACTACTACTAATAATAATAATAATAATAATACTGCTGCTGCTGCTGCTGCTACTACTACTACTACTACTACTACTACTACTACTACTACTACTACTACTACTACTACTACTACTACTACTACTACTACTACTACTACTACTACTACTACTACTAAAACGTTACTCCAATTTACTGAGATGATTTGCGATGACACTGGCAGACAAGTGACATCGACATTTGCCTCTCCCTTGGACAACATTCGTGGTGAGAGGAAGCAAGTATGCAGAGGTGACTGGAGTATTTTGACAAAAAATCCAGACTCAAACTTTGTGGCAGAGGGATTTTATACGCCAAAGCCCTTGGTCATTTGGTAAAGAAGGGGTATCTATCTACATGATAATAAATATATTGTCGCAGTTGGACGTACGTCGTTTCCTTCGTTGAGTACTTTAGTAAACTCCATCAACGGAAATGAATGCACAGGAAATTAATGTGTAAGTGCTTGCGCATTCCACAGACAAGCGAACAGAGTGAGATTCAACGTGACACAGAGCATAAGACTAGATATTTAAAGTAAAGTTAGAACACTTTTTGTTCTAAACAGAGACAAGTAGAACATCTTCAAAGAAAGTCTACTGGTGTTAGGCAATTACGATAGGACATAATAGGACAAAATAGGATAAAATAGGCAAAATAGGCAAAATAAGA
>OZ024748.1:56276861-56284361 GCA_964016885.1 Eledone cirrhosa
TCTAGATCATCTCTTTTTTCTTTTGTTTTATTTTATTTTGCAATTATATTTAAACATTTCAATCCTAACATTTTGCTCCATTTTGCTTTTGAATTTCTATTATATTGAGTAATATTTACTCCAGTTACTGAGGCAATTATAATTTATTACAGATATTTTTATACATATTTTGAAGGGATCTTAATTAAGTGATTTTATTTCATAGGTCACCTTTTGTTCGCAGATTCTTGTCGGGAATAAAATGATATATCTGTATTCATGCTATTGTATATTTCTCGCTCTTCACGTTAACGTGAACAGCTTGTTGAACTTGGCTACTCGTGGATTAATTCATACCCCAAACTTGGAGTTCAGTCTACAATCAAAATTACCATACCCTATAAAGATTATGATAATTTTGTGTATAGACTGAACTCAAATATTTAACGGCATATATCTTTATATACCATCAGTATTTACTTTCGTGATATCTATCTATATATATATATATAGTAATAATCATAGTAATTGTTTCTACTTTTGACACAAGGTCAGCAATTATTTCAGTGTATTACTGGTATTTTATTTTATCTACCCGTATGGATGAAAGGCAAAGTTAACATTGGCGGAATTTGAAGTCAGATCGTCGAGGGACGTAACTGTGCTGTAAAGCATGGCGTTCGATCCTCTACCGATACTGCCAATCTACCAATAATAATAATAAATGTGAAGACTAAAATCCGAAGAGGGCTCGATAAGGATAATGTATTGAGTTTCAAAAGAGCCCGTTAAGGGTGAAAGCAGCGATACTTAAAGTTTAATCTGTTATTTTAATATATATATATATATGTGTGAGTGTGTGTGTGTATATATATATATATACTTTTAGCTCCGACATAGCTGTATACATACAATTATATGAAGTTCAGCCAACTTATACAGCTCCATATGCTAATGAGTGTAATTAGTCCATCTACACAGGCGAAGAAAACTATATATTTTCGCCTGTTCCAATTTCCAGCAGAAAGCAGGGTAAGCACTGTTCTGATGATGGCCAGAGTTGAAAATGTACTTTTGACAGTTGTTCCCCGTTGCTTCTGATGGCATCTTCTAGACGGCGTTAGCCGTCAACCTTCCATTATTCATAGCTAGGCTTACCAAATGTTTATTTATGAAACATACTGTATATCATAAGATATACGACGTTCACACACACACATACGTATATATATATATATATATATATATATATATATATATATATATATATATATATATATTTAGTTATGTAATAAACAACATAAGATAATTAATTCATCTGTGTGTGTGGGGGGACGAGTATGAATATTTGTTTAATTCCTTATATAGGCGCATCCAAACATGAATACATGCTTATATACATATATCCATACACGCTCATACACACACTGAAACACACATTAACACTCACACTCACATCTGCACTCATATGCATTGTGAAATAGAGCATAGAAATTGGTGAGAGAATAACAAATAGAAAGCAAGAATTAGACTAAATTGAAATATCCATATAACTCTATACAATATGTCTGTGGAACATATCGAAAACCTTGCCTTTGGTGACATAATTTATACTCTAAATATAGTTTAGCATACATTGTCATATGAGTTACACATTTCTCATATTGGTTTCACAATAACTAACAAGTAATATATTTCAAATATGCTTATTTCAAACTTTTGTCTTGTTAATATAACACTTTCTTATCGAAATTAAGAATTTGATTTTTGAATATTTGCCAAGAGGTCATCTAATGTAAAGATATTGGTTTAAATTTTAAAACTTATTTTGAGCCATTTATGTGGGGGTATGTTTTATTATCAATTTTATATATTACATCGTTGACAAATTATAATATGGGCTTAATTGTTGCTACACCTATTAAGAATCGAAGTGAGATTATCCCCGAATATATTTATACTGTTTTGAAAACGGAAAAGCATGCTGAAAGGTATCACGATCACAACTGAAATGCCTTCAATCCCGTGCCTGCTAGATCTAAATTTATTAAAGCTAAACAATACATATGTATACAAGCATACATATATATATTTATGTGTTCTCTTTGATAATCGTTTTACGTCGGACGGTGAAATGAGGCCAAATATGATGACGTTTGTAATAACTCCTACACTAAGCTGCTCCGGCTGGCTGATATCTCAATAGATAGACAAACAACAACACAAATGCAAAAAAACAACAACAAAAACAACAACAAGATAATGGAAGTATCATCAGTTGCCTGAATTGATTAAGTAAAGTTTTCAGATCGAGGATTGATGCAGTGAGGATGTTAAACGAGAGTGATATGAACCTTGTAAAATTATAAAAGATCTCTTTCTAGTAAGCATGAAAGTGTGTCTGAGAATACTCAGGTTGTCTACTTTTTAGCTATGATAATATTTTAAGGACTGAATATTTACCAATTAGGTGAACGTTTCAGAACATGTTAGGAGAGGCCATTATTTTATTTTAATGACATGAACAATGTTATAACGTGGAGATACATTTAATCTCCTCGTTGACCTCGATATCCGAGCAGCAGCCGAGGGGATATGCAACGTAAAGTTTGACGACATAGGGTGGCAACAGGCCACCTTACCTGTCAAGTATGGTGGCCTTTGCCTCCGGTCCCCGATCTCACTAGCTTTGCCGGCGTATCTTTCGTAGGTAAGCTCGTGCCGCGTCCTCGTCAGCAGGGTTCTTCAAAATACAAGAGAACCCTCTGTGTTCAGAGAACGTGAGGCCGCCTGTGAGACATGGGACCGGCTGGGACTTCGCCCAGTAGACGTCCCTCCTCCTTCTCCCCCTATTGACGTCAAGTCCCCCCAACGCACTTGGGATGACATCCAGTGCACAGCCTGGCCTCAGACAGGCTCACGCGCCAGCTCGACGAGCACTGCCTTTCTTGTTTTCGTGTGGCCTTCAAACCCCACAGTGGTGCCTGGCTCCATGCCCTGCCCTCCTTCTCCACTGGCACGCAGCTAGACAACTATAGCCTGCGAATCGGCGTTTCACTGAGGCTCGGCCTCCGGATCTGCCATCCACACCAATGTCGCTGCGGTTCCACCGTGGACTCTTTCGGGCTCCACCCGCTTTCCTGTATCCACAGTGCCGGCCGCATTCCACGCCATGCTGCCCTCAACGACGTCATTAAGCATGGCTTGGATACTGCAGGCTTCTCTTCTCAGCTCGAGCCGGTGGGGCTGGATCGAGGGACGGCAAAAGGCCAGATGGCATGACCATCTTCCCGTTCCGCGGTGGCAAAGCCCTCGTCTGGGATGCCACTTGCACCGACACTTTCTGCAGCCACAATCTGGTGCAGTCTGCGACTGACCCAGTTTCTGCTGCACGTCGGGCTTAGGTGGCCAAACTCCTCAAATACCGGTCGCTCTCCGACAGGTTTGCGGTAGTACCCCTGACAGTGGAGACTTCTGGTGTCCTCGGCCCCAGGGCTACCTCCTTACTCACTACCATAGGCGCTGAGCTGGCCAACCGCAGGTGTGAGCCCCGCGAGTTGGAGTGGCTTTTCCAGCGCGTCTCCCTTGCCGTCCTCGTGGGAAACGCCTTCTCCATTCTGTCCGCCGGGGCTGTCGGTGGGCCCCATCGCGTACCGCTGTAGTTGTTGTGTGAAGATATCCTTGAATATAAACCCAAGATACGTGGTTATATGGAGCGATGAGAACAATTTCACGCAAATACAAAAAAACGTTATGGTATAAACGGAGTTATATATTCAGTATATAATCGCGTTTAAACTTAGTAGATATTTATAAATTCTCAACGACGTATCTCATATTATGATAATAAAGCTTAGTTATTATGAATTATCTTGATTTGGATATGTATCAAATTAGCGGGGATAATCTTTATATCAAATTCAATTCTTCAATATAAAGATATAATTCTATATAATATATCCATGCGTATAATAATTGTAATTCCTTAATTTTCAAATGTCCTAGGTTCTCATATTGCAATTGGTGTGGCATTTAAAGGTGACTCTCTTTATGAAAGCAGGTCACATCTGGTATGAAGTGTTTTCATTTTCTTTGGTGAATTTCCTACGTGTTGTTTGGCACTACTCAATGTATAAGTCTCTGCTTTTATGAAAACAAACCTGGTGTAAAGTGTCTAGTTTGCCGGTGTATGAAAACTGTCTGAAGAACTCTTACGAGGAAAGAATTTCTACGTATAAAGCAATCTCAGATCAGTGCTAGTCTGCAAGTCCATTCTGCAAATAATGTAGTCTTCTTATTGGCAATATATCAAATAAGAAGTTTGCTATGTTCTATATTACTTGTACTTTACGAATTGTGGCAGTATTCAAACGGGGCGGGTTGAGCCGGTTCACGGTATAAGTTCATGAACTATGTTCTATATTCTAAAATTTTAAAACTTGTACGATATATTTTCCTTTCTGGTGTTCAAAAGTAAGTTCTCAAAACAGGATGTCACAAACTCAAACGATTTAAAGTTATATGAAAGAGAGACAAATGTTTCTAAAGTGAAGGAGAAAGAGGGACATTGTTAGGTGAAATGAATTCTGAGAAGGTTTAACACCTACGTCTCTCAAAGACCTTTGTATACTGGAAATAACAAGAACGACAGAACTATGTTAAACACAATAAAAAGGTTCATTCAAAAGTAGCGTCGTAGGGGATTGCGTATCTAGGAATAATTATTTTAAGTGAATTTGTTACTCACAAGATGATTCTTTGGTCTGTGTCCTAACATAATTGTGAACTTACAGCTGTTTTTCGTCACCGGTGAAGGTAAACTTGTATTTCTATTCGATGAAAAAAAGAACTGAAATGTTCATATATATCTTTGTGTTCTTATGCAATATGCAATTATGGACCGGGGAGCAGAAGCGTAATAAATTGTTTAATAGGCCACACGTATTTATCTTCAACTGGAAATTTTGACTAACATTTAAAAAAATATCATGAGATAGTGTGTGTGGAAGATGTTGACAACATATTTGTCGTTGTTGTTGTTGTTGTTGTTTAGCCCATTTATCAATACTTATTTAAGAGAACTAACATCAAATATTACCATCTTATATTCTCATTGAATAATATATCTAGAACTACACTAAATTACTCCGAATGGATAGTGAGCTGCTATATCTATGTTTCAGCGTACTTCATAGTAACTTATCACAAAGACTGCAATGAAATTTAAATCAAGATCAATAAAATAGTTCAACTATTACATATCTGCTGATCCAGTCATTTCGAATCTTATGCAATGGTTTATAAAGTCATGAAATTTCTATAAAAAATACCCACATATATTGACAAATAATTAGCTACTTTCTATAGAGGTGATAGATACTTCGTGTCCATTTTATATTGCAGACGACATGCATTCGAGTTTAGCTTTTTTATATGTTGGACGTGATTTATAATTGAAATTGATTTTACGTGTTACAATCGACAAAAGCGTGTGGATCTACATGAAGCTAATCTAATTTTAAGAACAGAACATGGAAGTGGCATGTCGTTTGCATTAATATTATATATCGGGGCGTTCATCAATTACGTATGTAATATTGCTGAGTGTGTGTAGTTGATAATGATTACATGAACCGAAGAAAACGTTATATGTAATAGCAATATTTGGAAACAACGGAGGTGTTTCAACCGCTAGTATTAGCAGACAAATCATGCTAAAATATCAGTATTAAAAGGTAAAGATGACTTAAATTATGTAATCTGTAATATAATATATATGCATGAAAAAATTGGGTTCACCAGGCCTAGAATATTTTGATTATGGTTCTGCTCAATTAGGAGTCTCATCGGCTTATACGAATCATCAATTGCGTTATTTATATTCATGTTTTGTTATTTTGTATGTTCTTACATACTGTTCTGATCACACTCCCTACATATATGCAGTTGCATACTATGTTCTGCCTGATTATGTATATTTTAGGGGTTTCTGGCTTTGATCTTGTGCTGCATTAGGAGTCCTTCATTCTCAGCTTTCCGTCCACTGCTTCTAAACCAGTTTTATGACCTTCGTTTGTCCACTTCCTCCCTATACAATGTTGTTAGGTATTGGTCATGTAGGGGTTTTTCTTGCAATCGTTTTAGCATAGCATTCTGGAGGTCTGTTTTTAATTTGTATTTTATCATTTTCATTGCAGAGTCTGCTGATGTATCTTCTCTGTATTCATTTTCCTCATAATTATCTGTCAAACCAGCTCCTGGTTGAAATAGTTGGCTTCCTTGAAGGCAGATAACAAATTATGTTTCGTTTATGTTTCTTGGCTATTTCTATTAAAATTCCATTATTTTTCATTAGATATTTTGTAGTCCTACAGTGGTTGTTTTATAATAGTTTTCTAGTTGCATAAGGTCTTTCCTCACTGAGTTCTTGGTAGTTATAAACGGTCTGCTTCAAATCTGGGACAGTCATTATTTTTCTTGTCTATTCTGACAGTATTCTTCTTCTTCTTCTTATTCTTCTTCTTCTTCTTCTTAGTAGTATTAATAGTTGTAGTAGCAGTAGAAGCAGCATTAGTAGCAATAGTAGCACCATCAGCAACAGTGGTAGTGGTATTAGCAGCAGTAGTAGTGGTAGTATTAGTAGTAGCAGCAGCAGCAGTAGTAGTAGTAGTAGTAGTAGTAGTTGTTGTAGTAGTAGTAGTAGTAGTAGTAGTAGTAGTAGTAGTAGCAGCAGCAGCAGCAGTATTAAAAGTAGTAGTAGCATTAGAAGTAGTAGTAGTAGTAGAAGTAGTAGTAGTAATAATAGTAGTAGTAGTAGTAGCAGCAGCAGCAGCAGTAGCAGCAGCAGTAGCAGCAACAGCAGCATTGTAATTGTTTTAAGGTCGTCATTACAGCCTTTCTGAACAATCCCCCGACTAATCACTCATGGAGTCACTCACTCACACAAATGGAGTCACTCACTCACACAATCACTTCCTTAGTTATTCAGTCATAAAATCAGAAATCTGAAATGCCTATAATAACACATTAAGACCACACATACATAACTATATAAACACATACAACCATGCACACACATACACACAGGCTTTAACATGCACACATATAATATATATATATATATATATATATATATATATATATATATATATATATATGTATGTATGTATGTATGTATGTATATATATATATACATATATACACATGTATGTGTATATATATATATATATATATATATATATATATATATATATTCATATATGCATATGTATATAAGTGTGTGTATGCATGTGTCTGTATATATCTTTTCGCGGCGGATGTCTTCGCTAAACACTCTCTATTTGTAAAATAGAAAGGTGTTAGACGAAACTGCCAAATGGCGGCTATACTATGTAGCAAAAAGCATTCTCGGCATTCGTATGAAGATATCAAGTTGCTCTCACGCTGTTTTCTACCTACTAAATCTGCCAATAATAGCTAACTTGTATATGCTTGATGCTTATCCGTTTAACAATGCTAATG
>OZ024748.1:56289361-56296861 GCA_964016885.1 Eledone cirrhosa
TAAATGATAAGCTTCAAACAAGAGGCTGGTATTACCCCGGCTTTCCTCCCCTTTTTATGTCAGTCAGGTACGATTGAGGCTCTATGCAAATACCCCCCTCCCTTCTCCTCTCTCTCTTCTCCCTCTCTCTTTCCCTTTATATATATATATATATATATATTTAAAATAATATAATATATACACAGGCAAAGAGAATGACAGAAATATGTATATATATAGAAATATATATGCATATGTATATATATATATATATATATATATATATATATATATATATATATATACACAAAGATAGGCTCATACACATAAATATATATAACGTAAGTATGTGCTTGAAAGCATTTATATCCGTGTGTTTATGGTTGGGTATATGTCTGTATCCATGAAAGACGAAAGCATTAAAGATGGGATATAAGTCTGCTGGGGTTAGACCAACACAATTGGAAATGATATCTGTGGTGTGAAGCACCAACATTTTATTATTTTCCTCATAGCCATTATTATTATTATTATTATAATTATCTATATCACCGCCATCATCATCATCATCATCATCATCATCATCATCATCATCATCACCATCATCATCATTATTATTATATTTATTATTATTGTTAATGTTAATATTGTTATTAGTATTGTTATTACCGTTGCTGCTACTGCTGTTGATGTTGTTGTTGTTGTTGTTGTTGTTCTTGTTCTTGTTGTTGTTTTATTATTATGTGTGTTTCTGCAATGATGTTGATAATCGAGAATGTTCTCTCAACTGCTACTTTGTCGCTAAACTCCGCCAGTTGCAGACTGCGTAGCAACACGAGATATTTTTCTCCGCAAAATTCTGTTCACCAGCAGCAGAGTTTAAAGAGCAAAGATCAAGTTCAGTCCATAAGTTTATATTGTCATGCCATCGTTTTGACTGCCGGCCTCTGCTTCTCCTACCAGCCAACCTTCCTTCCAGGCATAACATACTCACACCACGAGTTGATCATTTTATATGACCGTATAGTTTGAGTACTCTTGACTTGACAATTGATGTAATTGGTCTAATTCTGGTAATGTTGAGCAGCTCACTGATACAGATGCAGTCGCTGAGCCGCTTGCCATTCTTACGATGTGGTTCTGGAATGTAGAGAGCTTCTGAATTTACCTTGTCATCCAATTAACACAGTCAAGACCATTTAACACAACTGGTAGGATGCTGTTGCTACTACTACTACTACTACTACTACTACTACTACTACTACTACTACTACTACCGGCGCCGCCTCCACCAGCGTCGCAACCACCACCATAAATGAATCGAAAATGATAGCGCTATACCAATTTCCCTTTTCCTGAAAATACGAGGACTTGAATTCAGTATTGTACAATAACAATACTGTTGTTATCATTGAATAATATTTCTACTGTTACCTAGGATCAAATTCCGAGCCTGCCTATCTAGAGCTACACTTTCAGTGGTAAATTTGTCACAAAAACCTCGATATCATTCCAACTGCAACGCCCTCACAAGGTTTAGCTGATTTTACAACGACTCCGCTACGCCTGTGCAGTTCCATCAATGACATAAAAGAAAGACATTTAAATGCTTACAAATACATCCTATGTCCATCGTGCGTATCTCATTCCCGTTCAGTTATATAAAAGGAAAAATATAATGACGAATCAAAACAAGAAAATTATTTTATACACAGATGTGGACATTTTTTTCATAAAATATAATTCACACTACAAACTATTTTATCCATTAATATCGGAATGAAATTGTGTTCTTCTATACCAACATATGCATCACCAAATGTATATCGCTTTGATAAGCGATTTTCGCTTTTGTAGTAGAGCAAGAGTAATCCATTATTTTAATATCAAAATGACTTGCAAAAATGCAAAGTTATTTGTATTTGAAATAGTTTTTGTGATATATATAGTATTTGTGATAATCTGATAAAAAACAGTTTAACTTTCCCTTTATCAGTCCACCATATGATAGTGGAAAAATCAATCAATCAAGCTAAAGTATCAGGATATTATGTGGGATGGAACCAATGTGTATATATTGGATACAGTGAAAATGGCTGTTGAAAAACATGAAACGAAAAATACATGGGATTCAGAAAACAATTATGTGTGGGATATTCTATGTTGATTTCTCTATCCAGTATTTATTATCACACAATCACACATTAGAGAAATTTAAATATATATATATATACATACGGTATATTGCCAAATATACTATATATATATTCATGTATACATCGGTATTTCAGAGCACCAATCCTAATACCTAATTTTTGCTGGACCGGCAATCGCTCTGTATAATCAGCTTCTGATTATTACTGGAATCCAATTTCTTTAATTTTCTGCGGGGACAGGGGGGGGGGGGGGTGATAAACGCTAACAAGCGAGAAAGAGACTCTCAGTCACTATCCCATGTTTTCCCCGAAAGTAAGTGACATAGTAACTACTTTAAAGCTAATAGCGAATGGTGTTCTAAATGTTTTTAATTAAACATACAGTATATTGCCAAATATACTATACATACATTCATATATATATATATATATATATATATATATAAAACATGAGAAGAAAGAAGAATACTGCGTGGTTTGTACATGGGTTACATATGATAAAAATAGTCATTCGTCAGTGATTTTCCAATCATCAGTGGTATTTCATCGCATGAAAAATCATATACCTCTGGTTGGTGCGAGCAATAACTAAAAAAAGTTATTGGGACCAGTAAATCGCGTAAAGCGAGGGGGACAAGTAAACAACATAGAAGGATAAAAGCAAACCAAAGATAGGAAAAAAAACAAGCAACATGGTTGTCCGGTCAGCATAAGCTGGTTGGATTTCATGAGCGAAAGGTACAGACCGTCCGACGTGAGTGAGATGTAAGCAAGAAGAGACCCACTGTAAGCCAAACGGGAGGAAGTGAGAAGTGGAGAAAACAGTGAGTGAGTGAGTGGAAGTACGAGGAAGCGGTCAGTCGAGAGAAAGTGTAACTGGCAGAGGGGGAGAAAGAAGGTGAGAGAAACAGAGAGAACGGGGAAATATATATATATATATATATAAAATTAAATTAAGGGTGTCATGTCTGAGAGACATGCGCCATATCCACTGTAGAATAAGCTCAAAGATTCCAATGAATAGATCCGAGCATATATATATATATATATATATATATATATATATATATATAACGAGTATTACATGTCTTTGTTTTTGATGAAATGAAATAGAGAAGTAAGCAGTGGTGTAGTGAGGAATGACAGATAGAAAAATGTGGGAATGTGAAAATAATGAGACGTTAAAGAGGGACAAATATGTGGGAAACGTTTCCAGGACAGAAAAACCTTTCGCAGTGATAAATAGTTACACAGAAACATACACAGAGAGATATATAGAGAGCGAGAGAGAGAGGAGGATAGAGAGGGAGAGAGAGAAAGAAAGAGAGAGTTAAACACACACGCCCATATAACCGTCTATATCCAATCACCTCTCTTCCTCCCAATCCATTTATATCACTCTCTCCCTCTTAATATATATATGTGTGTGTAAGGGTTTATGTACGTGTGGTATGTTGTTGGAGATATATATATATATATATATATATATATATATATATATATATACATATATCGATAGAGACATATCGATAGAGAGAGAGAGGGGAGAGTATCTATAGAGACAAGAGAGATAGAGATAAATCAGAGAGTTGTAGTTGGAGAGATTTACAGGAAGAGATAAATTTATGGAAATCTTGAGTGAATCTGATGCATATATAGACCTCTATCATTATATATGTCTGAAAGGACATATGAGATATTTTGCTTTATGGGCCTTCTGTAATTGTTGTCGAAATCTACCGCTTGGGATTAGAGGTGTGCGTGTGTGTAAAGTGATATGCTTACATATCAAATTGTTAACTCTCTGCTTTTTGCCATAGCACACAAAGCAAATAAGGAACTCCTCCATTAAGTATCTATAGTCGGCATGTATATGTATATATATAGAGATATATATATATGCCGACTATAGATATATACATTCAAATATGTATATATATATATATATATATATATATATATATATATATATATATATATATATATGTATGTATATATATATATATGCATGAATATATAAATATATATATGTATTTCAGAAGATCTCGTTAAGGGTGAAAGCAGCGATTCTTTGCTTAAACTTTAATCTGTTATTTTAATAAATATTTGCTCTACGGTTCTTATATGTTTGATATATATTTATCCTTATCGAGCCCTCTTTGGATTTTAGTCTTCAAATTTATTATTATTACTATATGTATATATATATACATTTTTAAGCTTGTTGAATTCCAACAAATTAAATATAACCTCTGCATATATACACACATATATATGTGTATATATACAAATATATGTATATATATATATATGTCTATATATACATATATATATATGTATATATACACATATATATATATATATATACATATATTTGTATATATATACATATATATGTGTGTATATATGCAGAGGTTATATTTAATTTGTTGGGATTCAACAAGCTTAAAAATTTATACAAATATATATATATATATATATATAAGTATATATGTATATATATATATATATATATATATATATATATACACATAGACACACACATGTATGCTTACCTATCTGTATAGGTAAACATACATACTTATCTGTATATTTTGTTCTGTAATTATGGACGCATCCGTGTATCTTTCTCTTGTGTGTGGTGAGAAACGTTTTATTGTACGTTGAGTTTAGACGGAATGGAGTGGCATGTGTTGAAAGTGGGATACCATAGCGTCTACTGGGGTTAGATGAACACAATTGGTATACTTAAATCATCTGTTTCAGTTTAAGAGATGAAACACATAGTTCATGTAAAACATGAATACATTGATACATTGATACATACATTCATACGTACATATATGTATATATATATATGTATATATATATATATATATTTATATACATATATATATATATGTATATATATATATATATATTTATATACATATATATATATGTATATAATATATATATATATATATATATATATATATATATATATATATATATATATACTTTTGTGTACATAGATTTAGATATACATAAGCGTACATATACGTCCATATAGATGCGTCTATATACACATATATATTCAAATTTGACTATATATATATATATATATATATAAATACATGCATGTATATAACAATCAATTTTTCTTGACATATAGCTTAGCTTTTCTAACCAATACTAGTAGGTTCTATGTGAAAAAGATAAAGAAACAAATACAACGTTTAAAGTAACATAAATCTGATTTTTTCTGATCTCATCTAAAGCAAAACTTCATAGCGACATTAGCTTTTAAACAGTTTTACTTTCCTTCTTATTTTGAAAGTACCAATGATATCATTCTAAAGTTTAAAATCTGCAATATCTAAAATTATATGTATTCCAGTTATTTTTTTAATACATATCTTTCATTTTTTTTATTTTGTGTGAGTGGGGACGATGTAATTCATATAACTTGTGAACAGGAAAAAAATATATTTATGCAATGAACGATATATAAAAGATATATATCTCTATTATATTTATATATATATACACACTCATACACACTCATATATATATATATATATATATATATATATATATATATATATATATATATATATATATATATATATATATATATATATATATATATATATACATATATATATATACAAACATGAATATAAATATACATACACACACACATATATATATATATATATGCATATATATGCATATATATGCGGATGTGTTTGTATGTATGTGTGTATATTTCCCTCATAGTGAAACCGTATATAATGTCTTCATTCACTGTAGAGTATTAAAAATATATATATATGCTAGTGTAGTAAAAATATATTTAGATACATTTTTTTCACTCCGTAAAACGAAACAATATTTTTGGAGGATGTGGCAATGAAAAATGCATGTAGTGTTTACGTCCTTTCAATCAAATCTCCTATACATGTATAAAAACTTAGGAGCTTGCTTACCATCATCATATATATTCTTAGAGAAAGATAGAGAGAGGTGAGTGAGAAAGAGGTGAGAGAGATACGAGAAAGCGTGGGGAGAGAGAAAGAGAGGAGTGAGAGAGAGGAAATAAAGTTAAAGGGGAGAGAGATTGAGAGAGAGTTATTTACAGGTAGTGAGAGTGTAACCCACAGACACAGCTGCAGACAAACACACAGAGAGGGTCACATTGACTCATGAAGATAGATAATCAAGCTTGACCATCGGACTCCGTATCCCACTATATATATATATATATATATATATATATATATATATATATATATATATATATATATATATATATATATATATATATATATATATACGATGGAAGCAATATGGCTGTGTAGCTTAGTTCTCACCGTAGTGTTTTCAATCTTTATAGCAGTCCAACTATTTTAACTCTTATATATATGTATGTGCCTCTCCATACTTATCTGTATCTATCTCAAAACGATATAAAATTATCAGTGACCTGGACATTATAGGTATAAATAGATTTCCAAGTATGTATATTTAGCCATTGATAGATGTCATTTTTTATGGCACAGTTAATGTAGTGATATATATAGAATGTTGAGAACATTCGCTTACCTGCATAACATGAAATATGTTTTCTGGTCCATCGATTGTATTGATTTATCGCAAAATACTGCCCAATCTGGCACAAACGATGAAGACGGTGACTACAATAGTGAACAATGGTGGCATACGACTTGTGGGGGCGTGGTGCTGGTTGAGACAAATGATGAGTTGAATGGATGTTTTGAACACCACGAGCAAGAATATAATTTGTTACAACGTGTAAATATGCTGAGAAATAAACGACAAGAACCATTTTGTATATTAATTTCTATATATATCAGTAATTTTAGTTTACATACCAATTTTCAATTAAGAAATATATAACAGATGAGAAAATTTGAAAGTAAAAAATGCGTGCAGCAAGAAGCATCTTAAAAAAATACAATCGTTACTGCATGTATATAAAGTGACGGTATATTCATGAACACTCTGAGCTTCTTAAACTTGTTTTGGGGTATAGTTCAGATGAATTGTTGAAATATTATTATCTTATTTTAAATGGCAGATATCTTCACTGATTAGGTATTCTGCTTTATGATTTAGGTTGAACACTAGAGATAATGCACACAACCACAAGGATATGGTTACGCATTAGAGTCTCCATAAATCTTATGCCATAAACTACATTTCTAATTTGACATTTCATAAAGGGTTTACATTTCAAACCATACTATTTCTATTAGTGCTATCAGTACTGACAGTAACATTACCATGGTATGCTATTTCTTTCGGGATAATGAACAAATGTTCCATGAAGCAGAGTTGTAACAATAAAATTATTAAATAT
>OZ024748.1:56304361-56309361 GCA_964016885.1 Eledone cirrhosa
TCTATGAATGTTTTCAATGGTTGTAGGAATGTTCCTATTATTATGTAGTGCAACCAAAATTTATGAAACGGTTTTGTGTTTTGATTATTGTGTAGAATGAGAGAGATGTTCGATCTCCAAAATGATGTAACACCCATGTTGAAATATACATGACGACATTGGGTTGAAACAATAAGGATGGCGTTTTCTAATTGTAAATTGGCCTACGAGTGGCTCCCTCTATATATTTCTCAATACGTGATATAGCTGGTTGGGATTTGATACTATGGGCGCGAATTGAACAAAAAAATAAAGATTCACCAGATGCTCTAACAATTACACTAACATTCTCTCACGGTGGCATGGTACTTTATTTATCGATCCCGAAGCAATTAAAGGTGAAGTTTTCCTGAATCATACGTTGAAGCAGCTTATTTTAAGCTAACAATCACAATCCAACGTTTTCTGGAGGATTCTTGAATGCAATTGATCATTTGGCTACATTTACTTACAGATGGATAAGGCATAATTCGTAAGTGCATTGCATTGGCTTAATAGATGTGCAGTCTTCAAGTATACGGCAAGTGCAGGATCAATATCTACAAGCGAAATTCGCAAACTTCTTCGGTCGTCAGTGTTTTACATGTCCAACTTAATCGACTGCTTTTCTTAGCCAAAACACCTGCGTTAAAGTGGCTGACATTAAGATGAGAAAGAGTAAAATATATATATATATATTTTAATGCGATGAAATACCCATGATCGTTTGGTAAATCAAAGATGAGGGACTCATTTTATAACATGTTATCCATGTGCAACCAGCAGTATTCTTCTCACCCATATTTTCATATATATATATATATATAAAAATATATATATATATACACATTATTGTTACAGATTAAAAGTTTAAGCAATAAATTACTGTTTTCACCCTAAATGGTATCTTCTAATAAACCTTTGCTCTAAGGGCGTATATATAATTATATAAATATACAGTCATTCGGATTTTGGTCTTTGCATTATTAATATATATATATATATATATATATATATATATATATATATATATATATATATACAATCGGCAATCTTAGAATTAAAGCACTGATTATAGACAAAACGCACCCACCAATCAATAAGAGACTAGAACTCAACACCCAATTTTTAGCATGATAGACCACCTAACCCGACATTTACACCCCCACGTACCCTCTCTCACACACGCACACACGCACGCATACACATCCACTTATTCTCTCTCACACACACAAAGACCAGTTTAAACATGATAGAGCATCTAGCCCCCACATTTACATATAACCATATCCTCTCACACACACGCAGACGCACACACACACACACATTCTTACACCTTCACGTATTTTCCCACACACACTTAGACGTACATGTCCAAACCCTTTTTAAAAGGAGACAACTCTTTATCCACCTAACATTCACTCTTTGACATTAGAAATAGAATGGAATTTCTATACTATTTCCTGTCAGCATGACTTGGCAAGCTAATTAGAACACTGGATTAACCTCTTTACTTCCCTCCGAAGAAGAGATATTACCTCGAAAATTAAGGATATTCAAATAAATTTAAGGTAAAAGACTAATTGTCAGCAATATCTTTTGCATTTGTATTTATATTCTTTATCCATACATGCATTGTTTTGGCCTTCTAACTCCAAACGTTTATACCTCATTACGCAATGCTTTAAGTAAACTACAATTTCCTCCTATATATATATATATATATATTAGAGTGTTGGGGTTAACAGAACAGGGATGTGCTGATCACGTTATGGTATGTCGGTTGTGAAGCAGATAAAAAGAAGTGCTCAACGCGGGGAAATTATTGGATTTTTCCGAATTTAAAGGTTTATTAGGAACTTTCAATGTTTATTTTAGGTTTTGTCGTTTGAAGAGCTCAGGCTATCTAAACAGATATTCCTCAGTGAAATATGTAGAACGGAGTTTTAAGTAAACCGTAATTAACTGAATTTGGCCACCGATCTTTTATTAATATATATAGATACATACATACATACATACATACATACATACATACATACATACATACATACATACATACATACATACATACATGTACGTGTGTTTGTGTGTGTCCGCGCGTATCATACATATGCAAACATCGAAGTACACAAAAATGTATGTGAGTAGTTGGGGGTGGGAGGGTGTTGCGTAAGCCTAGCTGGAAAAATACAACTTCCTAAGACCAATCATATGTATACAATACCTGATTATCTCAAATTTTATAGTGGCAGTATCGGTAGAGGGTCGGACGCCATGCTTTCCAGCATAGTTACGTCCCTTTACGATCTGAGTTCAAATCCCGCCGAGGTTGACTTTGCCTTTCATCCTTACGGGGTCGATAAAATAAAGTACCAGTAATGCACTGGGTAATTGCTGACCTTGTGCCTAAAGTAGAAACAATTATATAATACGGATTTCAGTTTCTTATGAGAGTAGGAGTATTTTTGAAGGAGATTTGGCTGTTGTTTCATATTTAGAAGAGAGATACCTTATATATTCAACTGTTCACTAGATAAGAGAACTTTATGCAATAAGAATAAACATTTCACTGGCGGAGTCGGCTACAGGTAAAATGACATTGCTGAAATATATATACCGACACACTAACATTGTGAAATAGAGGAAGGCGCTTGTGGTATATTGTTTTCGGAGAATCATTTATATGTCTGTCTGTCTATCTATCTATTTATACACTCATCTAGCTAACTAACTTTCTCT
The DNA here is from genome assembly GCA_964016885.1 of Eledone cirrhosa. Lineage (NCBI taxonomy): Eukaryota > Metazoa > Mollusca > Cephalopoda > Octopoda > Eledonidae > Eledone > Eledone cirrhosa. The sequence continues at coordinate 56,307,122 of OZ024748.1, forward strand.
CTCTCTCTCCCTATATATATATATATATATATATATATATATATATATATATATATATATATATATACATATATATATATATATATAGGAGTCTGTTTGTGTATCCGTAATTCTATATACTAAAGGTGATGTGAACGAGCGCACCGTATAGCTATTTAAAATTAAGCGGAGGCTAGGTGTAATACTACTCGAATATATCATGATTTGTAGCATAGACCATAAAGTGCAACACCCCTTAGAGCCAGACATCTTATTAAACAATATTGCACGTTGTGGTCGTATGCCATCGAGCCTCTAGCAAAGGCCTCCTGTCTAGCTCCATTGTCCTTCCTTATAACGGGGTGGATATATGTTACGTAAACCGTGCTGAAGTCTAAATTTCGTATTAAAAGCTAATAAATGCTAGAGAATAATCTTAAGTCGTTATAGACAACCTGTCTAATTCAGCTGGCACGGGTAATACACTCAGTTCATGCTCTAAATATTTGATGTCACGAAAGGTATAGTCAGATATACACTGACAAAATTGATGGGAAGAACAGCATATATGTTTTACATTGATTGCGTATAAAGTAATAACAATTATCAGGATTGTGCGGCCCACTCGACTGGAATGACTGATCTAGCAATGGAAAACCACATTCCCTTTCATGTGCAGAAAGCTACTATCAAAGTACTTCCTCATCACAATTGTCATGTAACACATCCACCGAGGTCCACACTTAACATGGGAATACTAAAATGCAGATCTGGTTAAATTTTGAGGACCCTACAGAGGGCAAGTGTTTGTTGTGTACAGGAGGTGAGACGATATGATTCCACAATCAGGCAGCAGTTATATAATGATTTGGTTTAGGAAATTCTGATCGGGTAGGTGGAAAAAGACATTAAGATTGATACCTGAGACGTGGGTGGATGGGATAGTGGATGTTATTTAAATTAAGTGACAGAATTATGAAGTTCAGAATAGGCTATGAGAATAGAATGGATAACGACTACAATAAAGTCTACTGTGGTAACACTATCAGGACAAAGTAAAACCAGAAGAATATATAAAGTTCGGAAAAATAAGAAATCTTCCCTCCAGGAAAGTTAGGGAGGCTATTTGATGTCTCAGTGCCACGTATGATGCTGCAATGAACTTAGAGGATATGCAAAAGCTAGAGATAAATGATCCTAGTTAATATGCGTGAAAGAGAAAACAAGTATGGACAAAAATTAACCTGAATATGAGAGCAATTGGATGTAGTTACTACGCTGGTATGGACATGAATGGTGATCAATGTGTGAAAAATGGTGACGAATTCCAGGTTCAAGGAGACCGCAGTACAACATAATGAATATCTGGGCACCGCTGATATCACATTGCCGATGCACAAAGGAGAATTAATGAAGAAAGGCAATGACTGCGCTGTAAAAAACCGGTGATCTAAAGAAATCACGATAAAGTGAGAATAAAATGTATATATATAGATATATGTATATATATATATATATATTATTTATATATGAACATACATTTAGACACACACGCACGCACACTTACAGAGAGGGAGAGAGAGAGAGGAGGAGGATTTCATATGAATGAAATATATAAGTATGTGTATGCATATATGTCTCACCATATATATATATGTGTGTATGTACACGCACACTACACATACTCACACACACACACACACACACACACACACACACACATACGTATATATATATGCACGTGGATTCAGAAATATTTTTCTATATTTAAATTGAAAATCTTTGTGCAAATATCCCTTCCATTATGAATGGTCCGACCAGTACAAAATGGTTAAGATTTTCTGGGGTAATTAGACAGCTCGGCAAACCCATGTGATTATACCAGACAAAGTGGAGCCCTATAGCAAGAGACAAGTTAATTCAATAATGAAATAGGAAAATACAGCGATAAAATATTAGAAAAAATAAGGGAAACCTAAATACTGAAAGCTATATTTTTCGACGATTTGAAGTTTCTGCCAGGCGACCACAGGTTAATTACCATTTGTATATATATATATATATATATATATATATATATATATATATATATATATATATGTATATATATATATATATATATATATATATATATATATATATATATATATATATATATATATATATATATATATATATATATATATGTGTGTATATATATATATATATATATATATATATATATATATATATATATATATATATATATATATATATATATT
>OZ024748.1:56316861-56319361 GCA_964016885.1 Eledone cirrhosa
AGAAACAATTATTTATAAAACTTTAAATTTTGATACATACACAGAAACACACCGACTGAAATCAGGGGTAACCAGAGTAAATAACGTACTCAATACAAAATACAGGAGAGTGAGAACAACGAAACTTTAACAGACAAATGTGTGTGTGTGTGTGTGTGTGTGTGTGTGTGTGTAAGTGCATATGCTTGTATGTATTGAACTATTTTTGTAAAAATTGCCCTCTATATTTGCAAATGACGTTGTTAAGCAAATATGAATATATAAAAATTATTCTACATGCTTTACAGAATGCTTTCGTTTGTATTATGATATTCTGGATACGATTGTGTTACCAGTCATTAGAGTAGACATTATAGAGTTTCTGCATATACATAGCATATATATAATAAGCGGACGTAAAATGATGATGATGATGATGATGATATATATTGATGTTTACATATACATATACACACACGATCACACACGCACACAAAGAAACACACACATACACACACACATTGTTTCCTCGTTTCGATTCGACTGTCGATATATATATATATATATATATATCGACAGTCGAATCGAAACGAGGAAACAATGTTTCCATTTGTCTTTCCAATTTCTAATACTATCTCTCTGTCCCAACTCCAGGTAGAAGGAGCAACGTGAAATAGAGTGTCTTGCTCAAGGACAAAACGCATCGCCCGGTTCGGGAATAGAACTCACAACCTCACGATTGTGAATTCACTTCTCTAACCACTCAGCCATGAGCCTTCACACACACACACACATATATATATATATATATATATATATATATATATGTATATGCGTGTGTGTGTGTGTATGTGTGTATGTGTGTGTGTGAGTGTGTGTGTGTGTGTTTCTTTGTGTGCGTGTGTGATTGTGTCTGTATATGTATATGTAAACATCAATCGGCCGAATATATAATAGAACAGCAGTAGTAATATTGATATAAATAATATAAAAACCATGATTATTGCCACTAATATTTCTAAAAAAATGTTACGTGGATTCAGAATTGTACGAATATATAGATAGTATCATACAGATAATACAGCTTGCATGGCATAAAGGGTTAAATTTATCGGCCGAACAATGAATATCAGGTCACAGAAAAATAAAAGAGAAGGAAATATTACTTTGTTACATAGGCTGTTTCTGATCTTTACATATATAATAGTAAAAACAAATATCAACTTAGAAATATATAACATGGCAAGTTCAAAGAATTGTGCCAACTCAAGGGCCTATTTCAGGTCACTCAAACAAGACAAAATGACATTAGGTAATATTATAACAACTTTATTCTGAGCTACGTAGACGGAACAAGGCATTTTACTTACAGATGAATACTTTTATAGTTCCAAGAGTTTAAATAACTATCTAAGACTGATTCGGATCGCAGATATATGACAATAGAAAAGTAACGCTTTCCTGTTATGGTGTGCAGAAATATATAATAAGGTTTTATATTAATATACGGAAATATATTACTTTTAAAACTGCAACTTTCATGAGGGTTACATCAGAAACTCATAGCTGACCACAGATATATATATACTTACACACATAGATACATACATATATACATACACATACACATACACAAACATAAATTCATCTATATATTTATTCGTATATAAACACATACATGTAGTCATGCATACACACAAACAAAGATGAATATATATATATCGAAAAACTCAGTTTACATTTATATATATATATATATATATATATATATATATATATATGTATATATTTATATATTGATAAAAAAATGAAGCATATATTCGCTGTTGTAGTTAAGTGGGAAATCGTACTTTTTAATATTTGTCATCAAAGGGCTGATATTCATTGATCTTTTCTCATGTGAACTCCGTCTAAGTTATCCACCTGGACCCGTGTACCTATGAGTTGTGCTCGGTGTTTTGCATGATTGGACATAGAGATATAATCATATGAGAATTCATATACATATATATATGCATATGTATATATATATATGTGTGTGTGTGAGTGTGTGTGTGTGTGTGTGTGTGTGTGTGTGTGTGTGTGTGTGTGTGTAAGCATATTTGTGCAGATGTGTGTGTTTTTGTGTTTATGTGTGTGTGAGAGAGAGTTACCAACTATCCAGCACTGATCATGTAAAACAATGAATAACGTGAGATATCGTTTCTAAGTACAGTGTTTCTTGGCTCAAGTTATCTAAACCTACCTCCTTTCGTTTGTGAAGTGTGGTTTGAAAGATTCATGGGTGCCTAGGGGCACATTATCTAAACTTCCTATCTTTGTTTCGATTTCAGACGAATCAAGAATACAGACGCCCAAGAAGAAGCAACTTCGTTCGCTAGTAATGTTATAACACGTACCGCATAAAGAAAGGTATATCATATGATTGTCTTACGTCATGAAACGGTTATCAGGCTTAATGTTCAACTGTTTGCTGCATCTACTCTAAATATACGAAGTTAGTCACAGAATAATTTATATA
>OZ024748.1:56324361-56326861 GCA_964016885.1 Eledone cirrhosa
ATAAGTTATCACTAATATGATTTATATAATGATTGTAATATATAGAAATTGTCACTTATATGTGTTGAGGTTTTCTGTAATATCAAACCTTCAATATATATATATATATATATATATATAAGTGCGTATGTATGCGAGTGTTTGAATGTGATAAAACCTTTTATATATAGTATATAGTAAACATGTAATATATGTCATGGAGTTTTGTCTGTGTACGGTGCAAGGAACTACATATAATGATATTTTCATATAACAGAGGCAGGTATGATATTAATTACCCAGGATAGACGTTGATCTCGCGAAGAGGATTTACCTCTATATTTCACTCAAATCTACAGAGAGATAACCTAGATATTATTGTTGTTTTCAAGTTGTTGATGATTTGATATTCCATTCTAACTAACTCTTATTTCTGTATATCAAGGAGGACATTCTCCCTTATATGCTGCTTTATTTAAACGATATGTTGTGTGAATTGAGGGAAATTTGTTTGTTATTTCTAGTAGCTAGCATAATCAGGTAAAAGCTATTTATTTAGTTCCTGGGTCATCATAAACAAACGAACAAAGCCAATCTAAGTTCGAACAAAAGCGTTTTCTGATGGTGCCACAAAACTTGTTAACATGACAAATAGATTTGATGCATGGAATATATTACACAGACGGCTTCAATTTCAAATATTGTATAGAACATAGAGATAACTGTGGTGATTATAGATAATATTCTGATTGGGTGTTATAAACTCAGTTTCATATATTATCAACATATTATCAACTCAGTTTCATTGTTATATTCTTGAATTGTTTCATATGACAACTTTGTGCTTACTTTGTTTCCAACGTTCCCTTTCAATAGACTGAATGTGTTTAAACTCCGTTAAATTGAAAAAAAGCAACAACAAAAATCACGCAAATTTATTCATTTTCACTCTCCTGCTCATGTATATCCTCCATTGATTTAAATTTATAAAAATTTAAAACGAAACAATTCAAAAACATCCTCGCTTCTAAACTACTCCGCCCAACCTAACCAAATAGATTTGGCGACCATGGGCATAGCCCCTTTCTTTAGTTCAACAAATAAAAATACGACAATTTATGTAATGAGAGCGTAAAAGTTCAAAAGAGCAAATGCGATATACCACTAAACACATCCCTCAACTAAATTTTCAACTCCCACTTTTCCTCATCCCCTTTCTCTCCGCATACCTCCTCTTTCTTTACTTTGCCCTTATTTCTAACACTATCATTTCCATCTCGTTTCCTCGCTGACGGCAATGACAGGAAGGAAGAGACAACAAAATGAATTATAAAAACTTACAAGTAAAAATAATGAAAAAATAGTAAAATTTAAAATGAAACGAAGGAAAAAAATATTTATGTCTTAAAAATAAACGTTTAGTGTCAAATCGTTTGACTTTTTACTGACAGACACAGTTACTTGTGGCTATCCACAGACGAGTGTCGGAACAACAGAGACGAGATATTTTAAGATGGTGGCAGGACAAGAGAGATAATGAGAGAGAGGAAACAAGATAAAGACGATCAAAATAAATAAACAAACAAGCGAAAAGATAATGGTGGTTGTGGGAAGGAAGAGGCATTTATGTTGAAAAGAAAATGAAAAAATTTAAAAATTTTAAACGCAACCTTAAAATAGGGTTAGGGAGCAATAAGCATGAAGTGAATGCGAAAATTATTGTTCCGTTCAGACGGCGAAGCTTTTGTTTAATTTTGATTTTATTTTTTTACTTTCACTTTGCGTTTTCGCCCTCAAGCTAAAAGGCGATAATTTTAAATTCTGTTTAGTGTTTCAATGACTGTATTTGCGCGACGAGTAGAGGAGATGGGGATAAGGTTTTTAAATAGTTATTTTTTAATTTTTTGAAAATCACTTTAGATACTTTATTTTTGTTTCCCATTCTTAACGTTTATGTTTTTAGTTGTTTAAGCTGTTTAAAAAAACATTGCCTGCGTTATTGTCATTGGCTGTGGTGTGATAGATAACTGCGGCAGTGGGCATGGTTGTGGTTGCGGTGTTAGTGGTAGTAAGGCTGGGGGTGGTGGTGTTTGGGGTTGAAGTAGTGGTGGTGGTGCTGGAGGTGGTGGTGTTTGAAGTAGTGGTGGTGGCGAATTAAATTTAAAAGAGGTGTAGAGGACGTGTCATGTTCGGTGTTAAAAATGAAGTGAGCTGTTACTGCATATATGATGACATCTCTATAGTGTGTATATTTATATATATATATATATATATATATGTGTGTGTGTGTGTGTGTGTGTGTGTGTGTGTGTGTGTGTGTGAGAACGTGTATTTGAGCAGTGAGTATGTATATGAGCATGTGTGTTTGTGTTTGTTTGTGTGACTTCAGTGTGTGTGTGGGGGGGAGGAGTTAAAAAGCAAACATATTTGCCAATTTCTGTTTGCTTAGATAGAACTGAGGTGTGTGTCTCTGTAAATACATGCGCGTGCATATATGAATATATATGTGTGTATGAATGCA
>OZ024748.1:56331861-56336861 GCA_964016885.1 Eledone cirrhosa
CGAAGCCATCTTTGTGTATGTATATTTACATATGTATATATATATATATATATATATATATATATATATATATATATATATATATATATATATTTATATATATATATATATATATATATATATACAAACAGCCCGAATTATTAGCCGTACAGTGTTCGGCACCCATCGTTGCCATTTTGTTCAACACTGACAAAGGAACGATTAGCTAGTTTCTCGCTTATTAGCTGTCATCAGCACCGTATACCTTCCTATCAGTTGATTGAACGTTTGAAAGTATATACTTTCCTTATGCATATTAACGGCTGAGCAGCCTAATTTGCATATCGAGGGAGTTAGTCGGCCGGGGGTACCGAGAACGCTAAATGGAAAAAATGAAATTTTATTTCTCACTCTTAATACGGCTGATACTTAAATATAAGTATGTATACGTAGATACATATATGTATACAGACGTAAAGTAGTATGTATATACATACATACATGCACACATATATATATGTACGTATGAGTTTACCGAACATTCATTATAATGCTCGTTTTTTTTTGTAAACAAACAGCCCGAATTATTAGCCGTACAGTGTTCAGCAAGCATCGTTGCCATTTTGTTCAACAATGACGATTAGCTAGTTTCTAGCTTATTAGCTGTCATCAGCACTGTATACCTTCCTGTCAGTTGATTGAACGTTTGAAAGTATATACTTTCCCTATGCATATTAACGGCTGAGCAGCCTAATTTGCATATCGACTGAGTTTGTCGGCCGGGCTTACCAAAAACGATAAATGGAAAAAATGTAATTTCATTTCTCACTCTTAGTACGGCTGATACTTAAATATAAGTATTATACGTACATACATACATGTATACAGAAGTGTTGACATTTGATAATTTTGAAGAAGTGAATTTTAAATATTAAGCTATAAAATATATTTAATCAAGAGCCACGAAATTTAGCACATGAATTATGTAATATTCATTCATTATTTATTCAAAGTAATCCAACTTATTTTACAAACGGGGTAAAACAATATATTCTGGACGCAATCCCGCATTCTTTCCTTTATTATAATTAAGATACTCATGGGGACGGTTATATCTTCACATACACACAAAACATACACAACGCGTACACCAACTGTGGGCCAGCGGCCTTTGATATATCTGAGATATGATCAGTTTAAAATATTCATAGTGAGACACTTTTATGATTATCATACAGCTCTATTTTATATAAATATCCTTTTTTGCGTATACACATCAACGTACCCACACTTACACATACACACATACACACACACACACAAGATGGTCAACTGAATACGCATGTGTGTTTTGTTTTCTCCCCAATGTTTTCTCATTTTTCCCGTTCATTCCTCTTAACACTCTTTACTTTGTATTTATCTTCTATTTCTAAAGAAATATATTAGTTTAACACTTGAAATAGCAGGAAGAGAATCTTAACGTTTCGGACACTACACCTTCATCAGAAGATAAGGAAAAATGCAAGAATATTGACAATAAATTGTAGCTGAGTATTTTCAATGAGGACATACAGAATATTTCCATATTCATAAATTAAAAAAGTATAAAAGGGCTGGAAAAAATCTCAATAATAAATACATTTATACATATATTCGAATAATCATGTGTGTTTGCGGTAACTGTACACATGATTATATGAAATATATGCAAGGTCGAAAAAGATCGAAACATTTATTTATTACTCAAAACTTTCATACATCTTATTAACACATCTGTATTTCCGATCTTATGATATGAAACTTTCTGACATTCGGTTACTAAGCCTAACAGAAGGCGTATCGGTAGAATAGTGTTTAGGTACAGAAACGAGCAACTATGTGCGTTTTCTTTCTAACACACGAAAAAGTATTCTGTCTACACTTGTTGATATGATACTACCAAAGAGAGTGCATTAATTATCAGTATTTCAACAAATTCCCCTAACGAAATTTGATCAGATTTCAAATGTAATGAAATAGTGAAAACTTACATACTAATGGTAAATATGGCGTCAATGCTGATCAACCAATAACATATGGTATTACATGGATAACAAATACTTATAACAAACACATAGACACTCACACAGACACACATACAAATAGACACACACAAGCATACACACACACACACACAAACACTCACACACACGAACGCACACACACACACGTACAAATACACACACGCAGCCATACACACACAAACACAAACACTCACTCACACACACACACATACATACATATACACACACACAAATATACACATACAAACACTCACACACACAAACACACATCCACACACAAACACACACACAGACACAAACACTAACAAACACACGCACTCACACAAACGCGCACTCAAGCACATACACTCATACAGGCTGACCAAAGAAGAAAGCAACATATAATTTTAAACAAACAAATAAAACAAAATAAAAACAAAATAAAAACAAGGAAATTTATTGTACGCAATGTTTAGGCATGGAAGTTTATTAAAATGACATTAAGTGATGTATATGTCCAACATGTTCATTCAATACAAGCTCAAACGTCAAGTGAAATTTACAATTTCTCTTGGAAAGACCAAACTGTGCTATTAAAAATATATTCCTTGTCTCAGAAAATAACAATTGAAATATATCATGTAATTTATCATGGAGTCGAACCACTGGATAACATATACTATGCCTGACATCAAGTTCCATGTCAAACGTGGCAATAGTGTGTTAATAATTCACATAACTAAACCAAATCCAGATATCCATACATCAGTACTAGATGATTATAATCTTGTATAATCTTGAGATGAAAATCTAAAGCATTACATTGATTTAATATTTGAATTAAAATAATATAACTGTACTTAGTAAATGTATCCATCATCTCTTTTGCAGTTGATACAATTGCAACAATTCAATAATCACATCTGCAAAGACAACTATAAATTTCAAATAGATATGTCGAATATAACGTTGTTATTTCAACGTCATGACTTGATGCAACGAGCTATTGAAATGTTGACCGATATTTTATAAGCGAGGAAACTCAGTAGTCTATGAAACAAACTAGGCTTAGATTTCCTAATTTCCGTATATCTACGACCACGTTTTCAGATGGAGTGTAGTCTATGCTCTCTAATTTCACTACCGTATATGATAAAATTGTTCATGTTATGTTAGAGAGGAGAAAGTGTCACATTTTTCTGACAATATACTATGCACGCTCCTATTAACTGACAAAGCGGTCATACACTTTCGTCTTTCTCGACCGAATAGACCAAGTATATTCACAGAAAATACTGAACCCATTCTTAAATATAAACTCTAGGTTAACTCCGATCGACTATTAGTATGATCTACAGTATTAACTGATGAATCCTTCTAGTATTTCACATACTGTGGTTATATTTTGGGTTTAGGTATATACGTACAGAAAATGGTGATTCGAATTCTATTATTGATGTTCTGTAAAGTATCTATCTCCTACCAATATATATTATGTTGGTCATGGATGACTTAATGGTAGCTGTAAGTAGTTGTTAATATATAAGTTGCGACGAAATATTAATTATTATGGATGTATTATATTTTTTAAAAAGGTAAAAATAGTAAACAAGAAGTTAAAATGTTAAGTAAGAAAAAATACGAAAGTAGAAAATAAAGTAAAATCTGCATCATGTCTAGGCGGTATAACTCAGCTGCGTCCCATGGGTAATTGTGCCGAGGAAAAATGCCAAACAGAGGAGAAAATCTGTCAGGAATGTAGCAATTGCGGAAAAAAAGCGATCCGTAGAATCCCGGGTTCCTCTCATCTTCCACTCCTCTGCTTTGGAAGCTGCATCGTCCGTATTTTTAATGGGAAATATGAGCATGGTGGAACCGAAGAATATACTAAATTATCTAGCACAAAGATTAGTGTTTTAATGCATTCTTAAACATCGAACGACAAACGTTTTGCCGTCTCACAATTTATTTTTTGCGGCAAAAGGTTAGAACTGACGTGTTACGTTAACGAAGCCGATAACAATAATATACGGTAGAGGCTAATGTTAATGAAAATTAATGGACGTACACGAACACTCAGTCTTCTCAAGACATTGATATTTATTCATATGAATAAACATACAGTACATTGTTAAATATATAATAAGCACATTCATATATTTATATATATATATATATATATATATATATATATATATATATATATATATATATATATATATATATATATATATATATGCGTGTGCATGTATCGATATACGTAGATATACGCACACAATTGTCGCTTTCAGCAACTAATGGTCTTTACTCCAACAATGATAATTGAAATATCAGCATATTGAGAAGGTGAGACAATGCTCAACAACCTACATATAACTAACTAAAAGCGCATCAGGTTGCTGCCTAAGAATGGGCAATATTTAATCAGAACAGATCCATTATACTCGATTTCTCCTTCGTACCAATGAATTTGGCATGCAGCTTTATTCAGTGTATTTTTTTTACACCACCTTTATCTATCTATCTATCCATTGTCTCTCTCACTCTCTCTCGCTCTCGCTCTCGGTATCTCTCTCTCTCTCTCTCGCCCTCATCCTCACTCTCTCCCTCTCTCTCTCGTTATATACATACACACACAAAGATATATATATATATATATATATATATATATATATATATATATATATATATATCGTTAATACGTATATGTATATATATATATATATATATACATATATATATATATATATATATATATATATATATACACATACATATATGTCTACAAATATGTGTGTATGCCTGCTGATGAATGATTCCATATAAATATATATATATATATATATATTTATATGACATCATTCATCAGCAGGCATACACACATATTAGTAGACATATATATATATATATATATATATATATATATATATATACACACATATATACACATACATATGAATGAATCTACAACAATATAGT
>OZ024748.1:56359361-56369361 GCA_964016885.1 Eledone cirrhosa
ATATATATATATATATATATATCCTTCAACATTTTCCAAGTTGTCTTTCAATAAAATATAGCTGTAGCTAGATAGCTATGATTACACCATATAAATAGATAATTAAGTAAATACAAATAATAATAAAGAAATAACAAATCAAAAGCATGGTTCGTCACGACTGCAAAGTTTTTTGAAAATAAAGTAATCTAGATTATGACTGACATATGTATGCGTGAGGTGGATGGATAAACAAGGGAACCTCATCACCATCATCAGCAGCTGCAGTATTAACAACAACAACAACAGCAGAAAAAACATCAACAACAATAGAAAAGAAAGAAACAACAACAAGAATGTCAAAACTGCCAAGAAGATATATCGTGAACTTTGCAAGAAAATCAAAGTGCAAGTGTTATAAAGATTTCATTGCAATATTGCTACGAAGAGTTTTGTTCGCCATACTGAAGCTTACTTAACTAAATCTATATATTTCATGTTGTTTTAGGAAAGTTTCAGAATATGATAGTCGTGGTGGCAGTAACTAAAGCTGACCAAACAGAGAATAATGGAATGAAGTTAATTGATATTGTGAGATCGAGAGAGGTATTTTCAGAGGACAAAAGTATTTATTGTTCGTGTAAAAGTCACAAAGATGATATATATATATATATATATATATATATATATATATATATGTTAATCTATTATGTTATCACGTGTTCCAGTCGATAGGCTGAGTCCATGCTGGGGCTCCACCATTAACACAATAGATTCCTCTGTAAATATATATATATACATATATATATAGCATGTATTAAATATCAGAGAAAACAACAACTATTCTTTGAATAACTATTTTAATCCTCTCTCTTCTGGCTTGTAATTTTCATAACTAATCCTTTACCTCACTTCTTTGATTAGTTTGCTTAGTTATATATATATATATATATATATATATATATATATATATATATATATATATATATATATATATATATATATGGGATAACAAGTTATTGTTTTAGGTAATCCGGTTAGAGAGTGTGTGTACTCTGTACTATGGATAGTTTTAACGTACGGTGTTGTTTGACTCAACAAGAGGTTTCCTTAGATAGGTAGCGAACTTGCGAGAATTCCCATGCAGGTTATTCTTGAAGTAGTGAAGAATAACATGGTTGGCTGTAAAAAAGGGTTTTATTTACAGTATTAACAATTGTTTCTTTGATCAGGTGAGTCTAAAGGCCGCTAATAACTCGAAAATGCATCACTCGACCTTAAATACACTGTATGGGAAGAATAATGTGCATTGGAATTCCCGCAAACTCACTACCTATCTAAGGAAACCTTTTGTTGTTTTAAATACACATAATTATTTTAACGCTGGAAATAGCAGAAATAGAGTTTTACCGTTTCGGACACAAGTCCTTCATCAGAAGATAGCATTATAAATAGAAGATAAATAGAAATTACGGAGTAATGAAAGGAATGAATTGTGAAAATGAAGAAAAAATGTGGAGGAAAATAACACGTGCGTATTCAGTCGGCCAATATATGTATATGCACCTGATATTTTCACATATTTTTGTGGTCATTTACAGTATTTGTGGTAATTGGCAGTATCGGTAGAGAGTCGGACACCATGCATTGACGCATAGAGTTACGGCGCTTGACATTCAGAGTTCAAATCCTGCCGAGGTTAACTTTGCCTTTCATCCTTACGGGGTCGATGAAATAAAGTACCAGTAATGCACTGATTTAATTGCTGGCCTTGTGTCAAAAGTACAAACAATTATCTTTGTTATTCTTGTTGTGACTTTTATTATTTTCAGTGTTCTCCTTTAACTTGTTCGAGTACATATATGAAATATTTAACATAATTAGATAGTTGCCTATGCAGCATAGGTATATATCTACAGAGTGGAGAGACAAAGAAGTCTTGTAAGTGGGGGTAACCACAGTAAGTAAGGTACTCAATACACAGCAGAGTATAAATATTTAATATAGAAATGTCTTATACGTGACTAGAATTGCTTCATTCGAAGCAAACCATCAGGAAAGATTTCCCGATGGTTTCCTTCGAATGAAACAGTTCTAGTCCTGTAGAAGCCAGTTCTATATTATATATATATATATATATATATATATATATATATATATATATATATGTGTGTGTGTATGTGTGTGTGTATGTATTTATACATATACATATATATATATATATACATATATATATATATACATATATATATATATATACATATATATATATATACATATATATATATATATATATGTATATACATATATATATATACATATATATATATATATATATATGTATACATATATATATATATATACATATATATATATACACACACATATATATATATATATATGTATATGTATATATATACTTATAGGTATATATATATATAAATATATATATATATATACATACACATATATATATATATATATATATATATATATATATATATATATATATATATATATATATATATATATATATATATCTTCACATATACATGTACGTATTTTTAATGACAGGCCAACACATATGGGCTCACACACAACATATTTCGAAATGAGTGTAATCAGCACAGACGCACACAAAAGCACATATCTGTCTTGCCTCAATCTTGCATACAACAGAGAATATGTATCTGACTCCTAGATTATTGGAAAAATATTAGGCATTTGATGAATTACCACAGCCCAGATATATCTCTCCAAGTCCCTTTTTCCAATCTACAACAGCCCCACGGACAGCAACGCCATTACCTCCATCACTACCATCCTACACACCACCTCATATGTCAGTAATATCAGCATCAACTACACCAACATTTCCACCACTTCAACTGACATTTTTGTTTTTCGTCTTATTGCTCTGGATTTCGTTTCGGTTTTGTAGGGAATATTTGCTGAAATTATTATTATTATCACTATCATCGTCGTTATTAACATTGTTGTTATTATTAGTGTCAGTAGCAGTAGTATTTTTTTTATTATGTGTTGTTTTGATATTATAGTTATTGTTGTGTTATTTTTTTCTTTCTTACATTCAACCTTTTCTTATCTGTTTTCCTTATATAGTATGTCGCTCCCGTCTCCCTTCGTGGTGTGAGCACATTTCTTACTTGTCAGGTCAGTTAATTAGGTAGTGTGGAGGCTGGGCAAAGAGAATTAACGGTTAGGCGGCATTCTCTACGCGTTCGACGTAAATGCCTCGTATCTGAGGTGGCCGCGGTGCTGGTGGCGTTGGTGTTGGTGTTGGTGTTGGTGTTGGTGTTGGTGTAAAGGGGCTGTGATGCTGATGTTGGTGTCGTAGGTGAGGGTGGTGTCCATGTTGTCGGTGTGTCACTGAGTCGGTGACATAGGTATTCGTGGTGTTGGCGGCTGTGGTTGTCATATTCGTGGAGGCGACGGCTCTGATTGTGATATCCATGGTAGTGGTGGTAGCTTCGATTATAATATTCGTGGCTATGGCGGTGGCTGTGATGGTGACGGTGGTAGTGATGGTGGTGGTGGTGTTGGTGGTAGTGGCTGTGATATTCATGGTGCTGGCGATGGATGTGAATATCATATTATTAGTAGTGATGGTGGTGGTAGACTTGGTGGGGATGGCTGTGATTATCATATTTCTGGTTCTGGCGGTGGCTGCGATTGTCATATACGTGATGGAGTTGGTGGAAACGGGGATGATTCTTCCGGCTGCAGTGGTTTTGTTTGTGGTAGGTGAGATAGCGAGGGTAGTTACTGGCTCGAGACGATGGTGGTAGTGAAATTCTGCTGCCGGGTATAGTAAGTAGCGTGTAGTGCTGATGATGGCGGTGGGGATGACAGTAGTGCTTTGTTGAGGAAGGTGCTGTAGGGAGTGGTAGTAATAATGGTGGTGAAGGCGGTAGTGTATGTTTTGATGAGTGAGGAAGAGAGTGGTAGTACTGATGGTGATGACAGTGGTAGTGGTTTGTGTCGGTGTGTGGTAGTATGACTGCTGCTGCTGTTTCTGTTGCTACTGGCTATAATAGTGGTGTTATGTTTTAGTACTGCGGTGGATTGGCAGTATCGGTAGAGGGTCAGACGCCATGCTTTCCAGCATAGTTACGTCCCTTTACGATCTGAGTTCAAATAGGTCCGAGGTTGACTTTTCCTTTCATCCTTACGGCGTGGATAAAATAAAGTACCAGTAATGCACTGGATAACTGCTGGCCTTGTGCCTAAAGTAGAAACAGTTATGTTTTAGGGTGTATTGCTTCTTGTGGTGGTGGATATTGCTATATAATAGAAGTTATGGTGTACGTAGCGTAAGTATAATGTAGTGTATAGCTGAGGTGAGATATATTATATCGTAGAGAGGTAAGACAATGTATGTTTCTAAGAAGGAGCGTAAAAACAACTTGGTATCAGAGAGAAAGATATATAGAAAGAGAGACATTTATGAATACTCTCTCTCCCTCTCTCTCTCTCACTCACTCACTCACTCACTCTCTCTCTCTCTCTCTCTCTCTCTCTCTCTCTCTCTCTCTCTCTCTCTCTCTCTCTCTATTAATATATATATATAATGGATAATCCTAAGCATTTCTTGCATAACCTAATATATATATATATATATACATGTATATCCATATATATATATATATATATATATATATATATATATATATATAACCTAATATATATATTGTTATACTTTGGGAGGGTCATATACATGTATATATATATATATAACCTAATATATATATATATATATACATGTATATCCATATATATATATATATATATATATATATATATATGTATGTATGTGGGAACAAGTAAGACCCCGACGGCTGAGCTCAAGCCGTTTCGACGGCTAATTCTAATATACACATATATACTTTCCTACCTAGGGAGATGCATACATAAAGATATACAGATAGATATATCAAGAGATCGGCTGACAGCATTCCAACCTAGGGCTACGTTAATGTGATGTAGGAGATAGATTTAGGGACAACAACTTCAGAATATTGAAATTAATGCTGGAGGAGCGGGAGAGATACGTGAAGATAGAAGAGAGGCAAACTATAGAGGAGAAAACTAACATAAGTCAATTTTTTTCATGCTGTGTAGAAGAATCAGGCAAAAGATACAACAATTATTTTTCATAGATGTTTATGAAGGAGATGATGATGAAATTGGCGTGGTGGGTTGAGGTTATAATGATGAAGACAATAATGATGATGATGATAGTGTTGATGGTGAACATTATAATAATGTTGGTTTCTGATTTATGTATATGGCAAACAATTTTAGGAGAGGGGTAGGCGTCAGTAGACTAAATGATACCATTACATTACTGGTACTTTATTTTACCGACCCCACAAAAATGAAAGGCAAAACGAAACTCGACACAATTTGAACTCAGATCGTAAAGGCCCATAACTCTATGCTGAAAAGCATGGCGTCAGACCCTCTACCGGTACTGCCAATCCACCACTCTAATGAAGATAATAATAATTGTTTCTACTTTTGGCACAAGACCAGCAATTACCCCAGTGTATTACAGGTACTTTATTTTATAGACCGCGTAAGGATGAAAGGCAAAGTTAACCTCGGCGGGATTTGAACTCAGACCATAAAGGGCCGTAACTCTATGCTGCAAAGCATGCGCCCGACCCACTACCGATACTGCTAATCCACATGATGATAATGTTGATGATGATGATGATGTTGGTGTCCATAGCAACGGAGATAATGACAAAGAAGATGTTGATGTTGTCATAGATGGTGATCCCGGTGACGTCCAGGATGATGATGATGATGCTTGTGATTTTGTTTTGAGAGGTAATGACATTGGCAGTAAGGGTGATGAGGCCGATGATGACGGAGATGACGCCAGTCATTCTGGTTATAACGGTGAAGTTTATGAGGATAATGCTAAGAATATTGACGATGGGGACGTTGTTAATGAATTTGGAGATGGCAGCAATTGTGGTTACGATGACACCGTGACACCGACAGGGAATTTAATGGTGGGGATATTGATGTTTGAAATCATATTTGTGATGAGAAATTGAAGGAACACCATGAAGTTGTACTTAGTGAAGGCGCATGGCTTAGTGGTTAGAGCATTGGGTTTGCAATAGAATGGTTGTGAGTTCAATTCTCGGACCGAGTGATGTGTTGTTTCCTTGAGCAAGACACGTTGCTCCAGTTTACTCAGCTCTAGAAATGAGATGATAGGACTGGGATCCCTATCATTAAAACATCCTAGAAACCCCCAATGAGATACAACATTTCAGTAACGGATAATTAAATTCAGTTAGAATTCATATTTTGACACAGCAGGTACAAATTACCGCCATAGCCAAAATGAATTCGTAATTTTTATAAGCACCTCACTATAAAGTCACATTGCAGTGAATTAATATCTACATAGTTCTGATCTGTTACTGGGGCGTGGGTTCTGTGTTTTTATACCTTCTATAAATAAATCTAGAAATCATATGCCTTTACGCATTGTACAATACGAGTCACATTTCTATGTGGTGACTCCCTGAATCAACGACTTTATGAAAACTGCTCTCATTAGGCTGAAAGACATTCCAGTGGGATTTTCCTAGCATTGCATTATATTTGGAATTTCGCCAGCTGGTAATATTTTGTAGACAGTGTGTGTCCCTGTATTCCATCTTCCCCGAGGGTCCGGGTAAATATTTCAATCATATCTTATTTTGTTCGACCCGTTTAGCTTTTTCGCTTTTTTTGGCTATGGTGGTTAATGGCTTCTTAACCATGGTCTCAGCGTGTATGACCATTTTAACTTATGTTTATAGATCTGGTATCATCTTCTTCATATCCATGGAGCGCTTGTCTGCACAATATGGAAGTTGTGTTTGGCTAATTTCTACCCGCCGAAATGCGATTATCGCTAAATTTATATTTGTATATATATATATATATATATATATATATATATATATATATATGCATATATTACAATATATACACACATCCATGCGCCCACACATTACATACCTTCATATATATATATATATATATGAAGGTATGTAATGTGTGGGCGCATGTGTGTGTGTGTATATTGTAAATACTAATTGGAACCACTCCTAAATCTGGAAGTGATCAAGGGTTTTATTAATTCTCCATTTAGGTAGATTGGAATAATTTATATATATATATTCTTTGACTTTGAACAATTAATAAGCAGCGAATCTTATTTATCACCCTTATTAAAAATCCAATATTACTCGTAATAAAGCATATTGGCATAAGAAATAATTGAAATGAGGGAGTGATTAAAACTCTGTTTTGTTAATCTACAGTCGTCATTTGATAATTCATTAATGTCAAAGGCAATTATGGTAACTAGCAGAAAAACCACCCTTCGTGTGGTTTTTCTGCTAGCATGTGTTGTGCGCATATTGTTATTATACGCAAACATATATGCATGTAGATATGATACATCAAATAAAATCGTTATTGACAATATATAGAGTCCATTATCATAACCGGAAGTATTGACAATCTTAAAATAAGCAATCATTATATATAAGAATATTTATGTTTAATCAAGACCTACGAAATTTAGTACATAAATTAGGTAATATTCATTCATTATTTATTCATAGTAATCCAACTTATCTTACTAACGGGATTAAGAAATATATTCAGGACACAATCCCGCACTCATCCATATAAATTGTGATTGTAATATCTCAATATTATATTATGTTTGTAATATCTCAAAATCAAGGTTACATAATTTCAAACGTGAACAGTACATCATTACATGTTGACATTGTTCATGAAACATTTGAATTCAACAATGGTAATATTCCGGGAACAAAACTAACTCCATTATAATTTTCTCCGGTAATTGAAAGTGTAATGGACAAGGTTTTGCAGGGTAATATTTGCGGTGAAAAAATAACGTATAAACATTAGATTGTTATATATATATATATATATATATATATATATATATATATATATACTCTGTATATATATATACATATAACATTCTAATGTATTATATATATATATATATATGTGTGTGTGTGTTTGTGTGTGTGTGTGTGTGTGTGTGTGTGTGTGTATGTGTGTGTGTGTGTTGGTTGTCTGCAGTGGAGATCATATAACCAAACAATTTTCCATGAGGTCAAGTTTTAGCAAGAGACCTTATGAGTCTTTATAGAGCGGATATATTTTTAAAATGACAGCAGCTTGCACAGACTCTTTGTAATGTCTCTTGAACTTTGAAATGTCTCTTTAGACGTTCTTGAGATTTGCTGATATTGTGACACCTGTGTCAGGTTTGTGTATGCTATAGTCAGTAGGGATTGGCCTGCTGTGTGTTCCTATGTGAGATTGAAGTCTCGGCTCTGGCAGCCAGCTTTTGACACGAATTCAAGAAGAGAAAATTACATTATATATCTATATATCTTTATATACGTCGTTGTTGTGGTAGATGTATGGTCACTGATTCCGGTCGTTTTTTCTTGGTGTCACACTATATAACTGTTGTGACTCATTCTTGACGATAATGTTTAGCTTCTCGCTTCATTGAGTTTTTTGTAATTACTTCAAACATCTCGATTAGGACGTGCTATACGGCGGTTACTACTTCGACACATACACAATATTGTATATACATACATACATACATACATACATACATATATAAATATAATATATGTATATATACGTATATATATACATATACATATATATATGTATATATATATATATATATATATATATATATATATACATATATAGATATATATGTGTACATATATATATATAGAGAGAGAGAGATATATGTGTACATATATATATATATAGAGAGAGAGATATATGTGTACATATATATATATATATAGATATATATGTGTATATATATATATATATATATATATATATATATATATATATATATATATATATATATATATTAGGCATATTCCTAAAGTACACTTTTGTTAAAGAATAAATGAACATGCCATTTTCAGATGAACCTTTACCAGAAAATACTTGTGAGCATGTTAAAAATTATTAGAATTTAAAAAAACTCTTGCACAAGGTAGATTATTTAACATTGATTAACTAATATAGAATTGCATCATATACAATATACGTGTGTATGTAATAAAAATATAGTGTGCAATTTAACATTTTATAAAATATAGTATTCTTTTTCAAATTGTTTAATGGATCAACTTTATTGCTTGTTCATCACTTATTTGTCAGTTTAATCTGTTCATAAAATTCTTAAAATACATAAATTGAATAAATTAAATTTGCGAGGTATATTTATTAATATATTTTAATATTTATAATTATATTATATTATTATTATAAATTTCAGATGTATAAACATCCAGTTGCTAAAGAGGAAAGTAAAAAGATTTGGGCACAAAATATTTGTCATTTTGAGAAGAGAAAGAAATCTAGGAAAACGAAAATTCAAAGTTCATTAATAGAATTATGCAAGCTACTTACTGATCAACAGATCGTTGTTGATATATCACTCTTGCTGCTGAAGAGAAAAACACCAAAAAAAGAATTAAGATAATTGCTGGAGAATGTGAAAGTTTATGGGAAAAGTTCATCTTTCCAACTATCAACAAACTTTAAATACCTCAAAAAATTGAAAAAATAATTTAATAAAAAGCAAAAAGAAGTGAAAAGACCTGGCTCTGCGAATTTCAATAATCTGTTTGACATTACAAAAAGATATGGGTTATGGTTAGCAGCCGAAGATTTGTCATTTTATGAAAAGCAAGTTGGGAGTTGTGGAAAGGTTGGGTATACTACGATGAAAATAGACAGTGAAAAGAAAATCCATCCTTCTAAGAACTAGATCATGATAAGCCATCTTGCTCATACATTCATCTGGACTCAAATGAAAGTTACAGTGACACCGATACAAATGTCAGCGATTACAAACCTTCACATTCACCTTCACCAGAAAATAATCGAAAAAAGA
>OZ024748.1:56371861-56374361 GCA_964016885.1 Eledone cirrhosa
ACTCCGGAGTAACCAAACCAACCTGCGCACTTCGTCGAGTACTCCAGCCTGCATACTGAGGTGTTGGTATACAACCAACATAAACTCAAAATCTATATATATATATATATATATATATATATATATATATATATATATATATATATATATATATATATTTCGTTTTCTGAATTTGTTTAGCAAGGTTCTTTATCTGAAAACGTGTGTTGAAACCAATATTGTTATACTTTGGGAGGGTCATGTTGCCAAGAAGGAACACATGCACCAGTGCTTTCACTCCAATTTATTATAAATGATATTTATAAATTTAAGAATTTTTAAATTTCCGGTTGGTTGTTTCCACAACCGGACGATTGTTCATATATTGTCAAAGTTCTTTCGTCACACATTATGTGACCTCTTCAGTGACTGGGGATTATTTTCTTTGTTTTTGTGCCTCTCCTTTGTTCTTTCCTACGCCATCTTGTTTTTGTGTGACACTTTGTGGCGGCTTTAACACCTGCAGTCATTGGTAATGGCGGGAAATGAATGTCTGCTTGAGACAAATTAAAAATATTGCTACTGCTTATATTTTTAGTGTTGGCAAACGTAGTAATATTTATAATGGCGGTGTCGGTGTGAGGTGTTAGTTTGTGAGGAAGGCTGTCAGCTTCGTGTGGCTGTGAGTCATCCATGTTTTTTTCAAAGAAGGTTTTTTTTGATAATTATAAAAGTTTAAATTTTGGGCTCAAGGCCCCAATCTCTTTGAGTGTCCTTTTCGGAAAACAATGTATGTGCACTTATATACAGTTAACAATAAACATTTTCCATAAATGGCAATTTTAAACAAACGAAAACAACAAGCCTTTGCGGAGCTCACGATGATACGATTTACTACGTAGGTCGCCAATAATAATAATAATAATAATAATAATAATATTAATAATAAGGTCGTTACAATACCAGTGATTGTGGGAGGACTGGGAATGATCAAGAAAGGAACAGAACAATATTTGCGAATGATTCCTGGTTTACACTCTCTGCACGAGGTTAAACAAAATGTTTTGACTGGTAATGCACACGTATTGAGAAGAGCACTATCTCTGTAAGATTGATATGCCTCCTTGTATTTACCTATGGATATGCACATGTGTATACATACATTATATACTGTTTTATTTTTAAATTATAATCAATGTGGTGTATTAACTGGCTTACCAATGCACACTGAATTTATTTGCCCTAGATTTCTGGAAGACACTCGGAATATATCTTAGAAACAACCACGAAAGAAATTATAATAATAATAATATATATATATATAAATAGGTTGTTTGCATAATTGCAAACGAATTGAATATTTTAGTATTCGAAAATCTCAGGTTATATATATATATAAAACAGGCAAAACGACCAGTGTATGGAATCTATAGATTCCATACACTGGTGGTTTTCCCTGTTTTACTGATGACACACTATCTCTCTCTAGTGTGTTACCTTTTCAACATATTGTATTTTAAAGAGCTCAGGATTCCTTTCCGTTTGAGCACATTATTGACAGGGAATAACGAGATTCTATGGCTCCGTTAATTTATCGTGATATTTCGCTCCTTATAACTGTCTTTCCTCTCTCCCTGTTTGGTTGAGCACACTTCTTTGAGTGGTTTTGGGTCTGCCCTTTCTCGCAGCTCGTCCCTGAGATACCACTGGTTCACTGCTCTAAGCAGGCTGTGACATCTCTCTGCCGTGTGTAGCTGGACGGTGGCTTTAGATTCTCTTAGTGTTATCTAGAATGTATAGTCTAGCACGTGCTGATGACTCATAGGCTATCCCATTTCAGTCGACAACTTCCTGGCGAAACAGATCTCTTTGGATTTGTACGCGTGTTTATATAGTTATAGAGGTGCGTATATACATTTTAATTTATATTTTGAATTATTGTGTGTCTACCCCGCCTTCCAAAGATTATAGATTCCATACACTGGTGGTTTTCCCTGTTTTATTGATGGCACACTATCTCTGTCTAGTGTTACCTTTTCAACATATTGTATTTTAAAGAGCTCAGGATACCTTTTCGGTTGAACACATTATTGACAGAGAATAACGAGATTCTATGGCTCCGTTAATTTATCGTGGTATATATATATATATATATGTGTGAATATTTCGTATCTCCAAAGAAATACAGTTTTAGGAAGCGGTAGCTATGCAAACATCGGGGCCTAACGCCCTCTGGTATATATGGATATATGTATACACACACATATATATATATTTATACGTGTGTGTGTGTGTGTATATGTGGTTCTGTTTCCTTTAACTTCTCCCATATTTCCTCTCCCTCTCTCTCTCTCTCTTCTATATATATATATATATTAATCCAGAATTAGCCGTCAAAATGGCTTGAGCTCAGCCGCCGGGGTCCTACTCGTTCCTATATATATATATATAGTGTGTGTGTGTGAGTGTATTTGTCGGTGGTGTTGGTCGTATATGTGTGGGGGCGATATATGTTCTAATC
>OZ024748.1:56376861-56391861 GCA_964016885.1 Eledone cirrhosa
AATACATATATAGACATATGTAAATGTTTATATACACATACATATATATACATATACATATATATATATATATATATATATATATATATGAATTTACTTGTGTATATATGTATATAGAGAACATGTTTATATGAATGATTGGTTGCATATCCCGCTATGGAAAACATATGTACTGATGTTTCCTTTATATGTTACTGTAATCACATGGCCATCTGCAAAACTGTACATCACCATCTCCAACACAACCACCACCACCTTCAACAACAACACCACCACAACACCAAGACCACTACCACCAGCAACACCACCACCACCACCTCCAACACCAGCACCACCTCCAACACCACCAATACCAACATCACAACCACCACCACCTCCAACACCACAACCACCAACAACAACACCATCACCACCAAAAACACCACCACCAACAACAACAACACCACCCCCACCAGCAACACCACCACCACTGCAACCACTACCAGCACCGCAAACACCACCACCAGCAACACCACCACCACAGCAACACCACCACCACTGCAACACCACCACCACTGCAACCACTACCAGCACCGCAAACACCACCACCAGCAACACCACCACCACAGCAACACCACCACCACAGCAACACCACCACTACTGCAACCACTACCAGCACCGCAAACACCACCACCAGCAACACCACCACCTCAACAACACCCCAACACCACCACCACCACTGAAACCACTACCAGCACCGCAAACACCACCACCAGCAACACCACCACCACAACAACACCACCACCACTGCAACCACTACCAGCACCGCAAACACCACCACCAGCAACACCACCACCTCAACAACACCCCAACACCACCACCACCACTGAAACCACTACCAGCACCGCAAACACCACCAACAACAACACCACCACCAACAACAACACCACCACCTCAACAACACCCCAACACCACCACCACCACTGCAACCACTACCAGCCCCGCAAACACCACCACCAGCAACACCACCACCACAACAACACCACCACCTCAACAACACCACAACACCACTACTACCACTGCAACCACTACCAGCACCGCAAACACCACCACCACCAACAACAACAACAACTTTTCACGGTGCCCTGAAACATGCCCTTAACTCTGAACCCAGTCTCTGCTACATATCTCTCTGTCACTCTTTGTCTCTCCCATTTTCTCTCCCAATTTTTCTCCTCTCATTCTCTCTCTCTCTTTCTCTCTCTCATTCTCTCCCCCTCTCTCTTTATCTCACTCCTTCTCGCACACTCTTCCTTAGGGACCAATCTATCCAAATAACCTTCTTCACCAGAAAGATAGATAAAACAAATAAATGATCACGTGGGGAACATTATTCACTGTCCGATGTACAGATCACTTATATATATATATTTATATATTTTTCTTTTACCATTCTTATTGTTTTTATTTTTTTTTTGATTTTTTTTTTTTTTTTGTGCAAGATTTATTCTACCGATCATTTGCTTTCTGCTGTATTATGACCAAACATGTACTTACCACTGTTTTATAATCAATAAAAAATCTTTTAAAATGAATGGGGTCGACTGAGGTCAAAACCTGTTAGCCCCCCCCCCCCTCCATCTTTCTTTTTTTTACGTTTTATTGTTGTTTCCTGTATTCTTTTAGTTTTGTCTGCAACAGTTCTTTATAGAATTTAAAAATCTTCTGTCTATATAGACAGAAGCTAGCCGCCTGCACGTTTAGACATATATTCATACATACACACACATACACTCATACCCATATATGCACACACACATAGACACACACGCACACACAAACACACATAGACATGCACACACACACACACAACCACATGCATACACACACCTACATACACACATGCATACACACGTACACACGCACACACACACACCTACACACACAGAGGCATACACACATACACACACACACAAACACGCGTAGATACGATACACACACACACAAAGAGCCACACACGCCTGCACAGACCTACACATACAGAGGCATACACACACGCACAAAAACAACCACATACACACTTACACACTCGCACACAAACACAAACATGCACAAACACACACAGGCATACACACAGACACTGAAATAAACAGATGTTTACGTACGTTATATGGTTGCATAAATGTAAGTATGTATGCTTATAAGTATGTATGCTTATAAGTATGTATGCTTATATGTATGTATGCTTATATGTATGTATGCTTATATGTATGTATGTTTATAAGTATGTATGCTTATAAGTATGTATGCTTATATGTATGTATGCTTATAAGTATGTGTGCATATAAGTATGTATGCTTATATGTATGTATGCTTATATGTATGTATGCTTATATGTATGTATGCTTATATGTATGTATGCTTATAAGTATGTATGTTTATAAGTATGTATGCTTATAAGTATGTATGCTTATATGTATGTATGCTTATAAGTATGTGTGCATATAAGTATGTATGCTTATATGTATGTATGCTTATATGTATGCTTATAAGTATGTATGCTTATATGTATGCATGTTTCTAGCTACACATGTTTATAGGTAAGTCTACCTAGATTCATCAACATATCTTCATAATCTGTTTTTTATATGTATATATATATATAACGTCGAAATGGCTTGAGCTCTGCCGTCGGGGTTAAACGTTTTCATATATATATATATATATGTGTGTGTGTGTGTGTGTGTGTGTGTGTAAAAATATTGATGTAATTCAAAATCAAGGACTGAACGTGCCTTTTCCTCACTGTAGGGTACATTCAATTAACGAACATCACTGTTTGTCCGTTTACTTTGTCACTTCAATTTTGTATAACCTCCTTGATTGTAACATTATTATGTAAGACGCTGTCTGAAGAGGGCATGGCACTAGCT
Organism: Eledone cirrhosa; assembly: GCA_964016885.1. NCBI lineage: Eukaryota > Metazoa > Mollusca > Cephalopoda > Octopoda > Eledonidae > Eledone > Eledone cirrhosa. The sequence continues at coordinate 56,379,774 of OZ024748.1, forward strand.
TATACGCTGTATTGTGTAACCAAATGTCGTCCTCGAAATATGTATAACGGCCTTATCATTAAATGACTTTATCATCTATACTTTGTATTTCCTTATTCTATATATGTATGTGCATTAATATGTTAGTAACATCTGGCAAGGTGTGATTCAGAAAAGCTATCTAATTATTGAATTACATTTTTTCTCTAATCACCCTTTGTATTTTTATCCTAACAATTTATTTTATACCTCTTCCGTGAATTATTGGATCCTGAAAAACCCCGTGATTAACGCACGGTTTATTATAACGCCGGTCTCAATTATTCACGCTGGGAAATATATATGGCAAGCTGTCACTTCTTCAACAGTTCCCTAATAAGTTCAGATTTTGCAGACGGAAAATGAAAAAAAACTAATCTTCTTACATATATCTATATACACCATAATGTGTCGGTATCCGACGGCTCAAGTCTTGCCGTTTCGACACCAAATTCCAGATTGCTGTCGAAACGGCAATTGCTAAGACGTTGTACCACGTCTCCTTACTATATTTACACACTACTATCCCCAGTATTGAGTACTCTGCTGAGTAATGGTCTTACAAGTTTAAAACTGGTATAATCCTGATCTATCTATCTATTTCTCTCACACACACTCTCTCTCTCCCCCCTCCCTCTCTCTTTGTATATATATATATATATATATATATATATATATATATATATATATATATATATATATATGAATAAAAATAGACCGAGAAACAAGAATGTTCTTCATCAGTAGTCTGCTGTTATCATTAGTATTTCTTCGCATTAAAGACTAGTTACCTAAAATCAGTGCGAGCGATAACTAAATTAAGTTATCGGGACAGAGGAAAACAGAGGAAAGGAAAGAAACAACATGGTAGTAATGAAACGTAAAGAGAGGGAAAGAGAGACAAGTCAATGAATTTGTTCGACAAATCAAATGACGAGAGGAAATAGACGCGTCCGAGGCTCGAGAAAAGTGAGAGAGGAAAGAAATTCACGCAGGTCAGACGGGAGGAAGTGAGAGAGGAGGAGTAGTAGAGTGTGTCTGAGTGAAAGTATGAGGAAGGGGCCAGCTGAGAGTGAGTGACCAGAAGCGAGAGTGGAGGAAAGCAAGAGGTGAAGGAGAGAGAAGGGAGAGAGAGAAAGAGGATAGCAGTAAGGGGACAGAAAAATACGAACCACAGCGAAGGCAAACATTATATGTGAATGAAAAATGGCGTGCAGCGTTGTTACGAATATGAACGTATGAATAGAAAAAAAAAAAAAATAAATAAATAAAATATATATATATATATATATATATATATGAAATATATTTCACGTTGCTCCTTCTACCTGGAATTGCGACCGATAGATAGTATTAGCAAATTGAAAGACCAATAGAAACATTGCCCCCTCAGTCCGATTTGACGAAAGTCGATCGTTCTTCATATATATATATATATATATATATATATATATATATATATATATATATATATATATAAACTGTGCTGTTACGCTTTTATAAAGAGTTATGTAGCTACATCGTTTTATCTTGTATTTCATGGATGTCTGTTTAGATATTCACATACAACATCATTCATTGTTTCACAAATACATGATGGGCTCAACATATGTTATCTATTATTGTCGTAATAGAGTACAGATTCATTTCTATATATCTTGCTGTGGTACCATGCTCTTGGGAGAAGATGATGAGATTTTTACCTAACACAGCCTGATTTTTTCTGTTAAATAAAACGTGTAGATGTTATTTTATCACACCTGTTACAGTGCACATTGATATATATATATATTAAGTGGTGATGTAATTGTGAGCAACGCACACTGAACAAGGGGAGATAATTTCCGGAAATTTAGAATTTAATTCCTAAAATTTATTCATATGTTTATACAAAATACGACTTTTAGAAACAGGCAACTAAATGCTAACAGACACACACACACATACTCACGCATTTACTCATCCATTGAATAAGACATTTTACTAAAAAACACCATGTTGTAGTCAAATTAGCAATACATTTATACAGGAAAAATGATTTCATGAAGAGTTTACCAAATTGTAATTTGCGTAATTAAAAAAAAAAATGATATTTTGAGGGAAGTAACATAACTTTAAGTAGGTTGATGGATGTAGTACACTTGCGTTGAATCTCTGAACAGACCTGAATGCTTTGTGTTTGAGTAAAACAGTTCATTTCACGTTGCTTTTCTTAGAACTGGAATTCTATGGTTGAAATACAAGGGAAATCTCCGATAAGATGCAATCTCACAGGAAGTCAACTAACCCTGCATGCAAGTTTGCTGTGAAATTCATTTCATTTTTCTAGCTCCAAAATCCTAGTATTTATGATTTTCAGCTAAGAGACTACATTCCAGCTCTTCACGCATAACCATTTGAGTAACAACTGACTACATACCAATTACTTGCTACGAAACAAAATTGCGTTACGCTGAAATTCTGACACATTAAATTCACTTGCCTCGACGTATCACAACTTATGTCTTTCGAGAGGGACTATCACTTTTTTTTATCTCAAACTTAACATACCGTACATAGGTGCCGATTACAACTAGCCCACCTTTTATATTTTACGCGTCACTTATTCTGCGTTTTACCCTTTTATCTCTAAGGGTATAAATGATCATCTTCGTCACTCATATTTAAATTTAAAGTTGGAACGCCACGTAAGTTCAACTTCGCCTTAGTGTTGTAAAATTCTCCAGAATACTGTTTAACAATCTGAATGGACTAGAATTACTATTGGTAATGGTTGAAAGTGTGTACATTAATTTCCAACAACTTTTGAACTTGACGTTTTCGTATCTCTTGCCATATATATATATACTCTTTGTCCAAGTGAGTTTGTTTCCTGATGAGTTCGAAGCTCGAGAATTTATCGTTGATAGGATATTTCCGAAAACGAACAAAACCCTAAGGGTAGAAACGTAATCCTGGTATGTGTATATGCATTTTTTCTTCTAACTTTAATTTTATAGCTAATTGTGTATGGTTGACGGTATATTTAATCGATGTCCACGTGCTATTGAAATGTTGGGTAAATATTCTATAGCGGTTGATCGCGAATAGATTGCTGTCGTTTATTTATCTACTATTTCTTCATATGTGCCTTTTAATCTTATAGCCTGGTTTAATTGTTTTTTTGAGTGGTTGATTATGCTAATTGGGAGAGGAAATGGTGTATATATATTATCAAATGATTCTATGGACATACTTTATAGTATATATATATATATATATATATATATATATATATATGTGTGTGTGTGTGTGTGTGTGTGTGTGTGTAACCAGAAATAACAACACAATCGGTACGATATATGGAAGTGATATATTAGGTTAACGCTTGATATAGCAGCAAGAGCGTCATAACATTTCGGACGCTATATATGTATATATATATCCATACACACACACACATATATATATATATATAAATATATATATATATATATATTTATAACGGAGGAAATGTGGTAAGGAACCAGGTGGGCCATAACGCACCAAAGTACTCAATACTTAGGGTAGTAGAGTGGGTAATAGGAACGAGTAGGACCCCGACGGTTGAGCTCAAGCCGTTTCGACGGCTAATTCTGGACTAAAACTTTTAGTCCAGAATTAGCCGTCGAAACGGCTTGAGCTCAGCCGTCGGGGTCCTACTCGTTCCTATATATATTTATATATATATCTATATATCTATATATCTATATATCTATCTATCTATCTATATATATATATATATATATATATATATATATATAGTAGTAAACAAATACCAAAGCAAATGACAGATTGCAATGAAGAGATATATTAGTTTACCGCTTGGGAAAAGAGCATTATCCTTTTAGATACTAGTCCTTCATCAGAAGATAGAATGAGGAATACAGGACGAAATGAAGAGATAGAGAATGAGAAGAGAGAAAGGATTGGAGAAGGAAACTGAGAAAATATACGTGTGTATTCTGTCAGTAATATAAATTTGTATGAATCTATTTGTATGACTGTATGTATATAAATAGGTGTATCTGTGTACTTTATATTTTTTTACCTTCCTTAAATTGCGATATTTTGAATTTATATTTTGCCTCCTTCGTGTTTTTTTAATTATGTTAACTCTCATTCAATCAAATCATGCATATTATACACTTCTTATTATAAATAAATGCGAATTTCTATTACGGTATATAAAAAAATAAGCAACTGACAAAATCAAAAATTTAGACTACATTAGCGACAAAAACAAATTTAACAAAACCATATCTACAACCATAACACATTACACATTACATTGAATCAATCATATTGTAATAGTCTAATGGAGTAATGGATTCTTCAGCGCAGTGTGGTGTAATATAGTTGTTAATATGGATCAGTATAGGGTTGTATTTGAACGTCATAGAATTAATTGCCAACATAGATTGTTAACGCCATTTAATATTGGAATCAATTAGCTTTTTCTTCTTTTTTTTTTTGTGATCGAGCTATATTCAGTTGTTGAAATATCTTATCAAACTGATTACATTGACAACATTATAAACCTCGTTCCTCGCCATTTTTACTGTTTACATGTTGTTATTATTGACGTTGGCAAGTTCATTAATATTATTATTATCATTATTATTATTATTATTGGTATCATCATCATCATCATCATCATCATGATTATTGTTATCATTATTTATTTTGATTTCGCCTTTTTTTTTTATATTCGATTCATGTAAGAGAAAAAAATTGAATATTTTGTGTTTGTGAGTGTGCTCCTATATTTGTTAACCCTGAGGCATATACACAAGCAATTATTATTATTATTATTACTATTAATATCATGGTTATTGTTGTTGTTATTATTATTATTATTATTATTATTGTTATTGTTATTATTATTATTATTATTATTATTACTATTAATATCATTATTATAATTGTTATTATTATTACTATTAGCATTTTGTTGTTGTTGTTTTCCTGTTTTATATTCATGTTGTTTTTTAAGCCAATTAATCGTGAGCAATGTATTCTTAATTTTTTTGTTATTCTTGATATTTTCTTGTTTTTCATTCACTCAATAATGCGTGTATTTATTTATTTATATAACATTATCTATAAGTTACATTTCTCTAGAAATAAGTGTTCCTAGCATTTGGTAAACATAGAAGCATTTTTAATAAAGTATTTGTATCGGTTAATTAATATATACACCATAAAAGTGCATGTTTGCTAAATAGGTGAAGGGGTGAGACGTGGGTAGCGTTGTATTGATATCGTTCTAGGTAGTGTTTGTAATTGTGGAGGATAGTGGATCTGATAAAATTAATGAGCGTTAGATTAAAAGCAAACAAAATAACATTGCTGAGTTAATGATGTGTATGTGAACAAACGAACAGAGTTAGGGAAATGCGTAAACTTAACCAATTTTCTTATTGATATTATGCCATGTTTATTGCATATTTCATTTATCACTTTATTTATATTACTGAGCGGATTCTACATTTCATAGATGATATTCCGTAGAAATATATCAATCAAACCTAATATGTTAACAAGAGTGTATATATATATATATATATATATATATATATATATATATATATATATATATATATATATATATATATATATATATATATATATATATATATATATATATATATTTATATGTGTGTGTGTGTATATGTATACATGCATGTATGTGTACTTTATATATATATATATATATATATATATATATATATGCATACATACACATATATATATTTATAAGAATACATACATGCATGCATATATATATATATATATATATATATATATATATATATATATATATATATATATATATATATATATATATATATATATATATATGATATATTTTCCTTAGGGTCGTTTTGGAAGCCTCAACAATGCAGGTGGGTAATTCTCTGGGTAACAAGATCCGGTAGTGGAGAGAGAGATGTAAGTGAATGTAGAATGAGATGTATAGTGTGTAGAAGAACATAGGAGAGAACGTAAAAAATAAAAATAATAACACGAGATAGAGTTACCTTGGGAGAGATTTAATCGTCCGTATATTTCGGATTCACATCCATCAACTGATGGGTTTTACGAGGGGGGGGGGGGGGGACTCTAGCTCCACCACCGGATCTTGTTACCCAGAGAATTACCCATCTGCATTGTTGAGGATTCCAAAACGACCAAAAGAAAATATATCTTACTATTCCACAATGCTTCAACCAAACTTCAATACTCTCATATATATATATATATATATATATATATATATATATATATATATATATATATATATATATATATATATTAGAAATATGCGTGTTCCGATTCAAACAAGATTAATAATAGACGTAGACTATGAGCAATACAATAAAAGATGACAACATCGTGAAAATTAACCCTGGAGACTAAATATAGAGGACAGACACGCCTGCAAAGTATCGAACTTGAGATCCTCCACATACACTGCGAGTGCGTTAATCACTACAGAAAGGTGTATACGCAAGACGCATCAACAAAGCATCTGGCAGAAGAATCTTTGTAAAATATTGAACTTTTAAAATTGTCTTTGGCAAATGACGTGGTTAATCATTACAGATAATAGTTGAGAAAATCTATCTGGAGGTGAATAAAAATGAACATATGTGCCAGAGAAAATTGAATTCCACATATCACGGATCTTGGGCGAATGAGATAGACACCTCACCATGAGAATTGTTCGTGGTAAAACATGAAGACGAATAGCCTCTTCCAGGTTTAAATCTCTATAAAATCTAATATATTATAACGAAGCCCCTCGACTCAATCAGTAGATATTTCGTCAAGGAGGAAGTTGAGGTCCATGAGAATATCTATGCGCTATATAACAGTTTCTTCTTTCAGCACACAAGGTAAACAATTACTCCAATACGTTACTGGTACTTTATTTTAATGAACCCGTAAGGATGAAAGGCAAACCTCGGTGCGATTTGAACTCACAACGTAAAGGGTGATAACTCTATGCTGTAAAGCATGGTGTCTGACGCTCTACCGATACTGCCAATCCACCGCCCTAATAACGTTTACTCCTTTGAAACATTTAAATGATTGTATTGCTCTATTCTTAGACCAACATGCTCAAAATCTATGCTCAACATTATTCCAGTCGTGACAATCTTGTGATCTATTGAAATATATTATAGCTATTCAAATATATTATATTCAAATATATTATATTCAAATATATTATATTCAAATATATTATATTAGTTAAAAGGATTAAGAAGTGATTTGAGCCACAGATGTGGTTAATATTTCTAGTACCATGAAGAGGCACGCAGTGGATCCGTCTACTTGTTTAGCCTGTTTTAATGGCGGAGCTAAGCGGGAAGATAGTTCTATGACTTTCTGTGTATTGAAGAACTGAAAACAAAACCAAAACCAAATAAATAAAAAAAAAAAAAGAACCCCGATAGCCTTTGGCTACGTTTCGTGTGGAAACTGTTACTAGTGAAATCAGTGAAAATGGTGACAATGACAATAAGGGAAATGAAAAATGAAAGTGGGCTGGGGAGAGTTGTAATATTTGACTATTTGATGAATGAATGGAAGTTGGTATTGAAGTGTTCGACAAATAAAAGAAAGATCCGAAAATAAAAGACGTCCAGCTGATCCATGATGTACTGTAATAAACCGTGCGAAAGAATTCTCTGTAAACCATCTTCAGCTTACACAAGGATATTTATTTGCCTTTTTGTTTCTTTTCTTTTTTTTGTTGTCGTCATCTTCTTCTACTCTTAATCCCTTGTTCTCAATGACTTGTTCTCAGATCCCATATTCAGTGAGAATAAAGCAAAGAATGAAGACCGGGAAAGTGAAGAAATAATGAAAGATATATAAATAGCTATATAAAGATAATTACCCATATCACAACTAGAAAGTTGTTGCATTGCACATTTCAAGCAAGCTGGTTCCTTTGGATTAAAAGAAGATTCCTTTTAAAACTCCGTATAGGGCATTCTCGATGAATACAGCGCATTTTCCCAACACCGTATGTTATCTAAGAAACCATACGCCTATGTTACTATTGTATTGCACAAATACTGTTTAAAAAAAGTACCATTATGTTAGAGCAATGCTGTTAATACAATATAATACAACATTGAAGTGGTAAGGAATGCATGCCTTCATATATTAATTACTATTGCATTAGAACTGCTAATACAATATATTTATGTCAGCATAGATAGATCTCTCTATATATCCAGCTGTCGAGCTGTGACTTTATTGTTCTGCCTCTCATTTCCTCTCTCTCTATGAGCAAGTATATATATATATATATATATATATATATATATATATATATATATATATATATATATATATATATATATATATATAAATATATACACAAATATATATATACATACAAATATATATATATATATAGATATTTATGTGTGTGTGTATATAAATCCATATAAATATATATAAATATATATATTATATGTATGTAATGAATGTATATATATATATGTGTGTGTGAGGTGTGGGTATGTGAAGGAATTAATGTGAGAGTGTGTAAGTATGCATATGTGACTGTATTCTATCGGCCATTGTAGTCCCTTATTTTAACAGCATAGTGAGTATAATTAAGCAATGAGGCTTGGGAAACCGTTCAAAGACTTTCTACATAGAATGTGATCATTGAAAATACCTTGAAAACATATATGTGTTAATGATATATTTCACCTAATCCCTCCTGTAAACTATAAGTCATTTCCATATCATGATTGTCTAAAGCAGAAATAAGATACAACATATATTATAAGTTTTTCGAGCTAATACACATGGTTCAATCCATGCAGTACCTAATATATATATATATATATATATATATATATATATATATATATATATATATATATATATATATATATATATATATATATATATATATATGTATATGTATATATATATATATTTCGTTTCTGAATTTGTTTAGCAAGATTCTTTATCTGAAATCGTGTGTTGAAACCGATATTGTTATACTTTGGGAGGGTCATGTTGCCAATAAGAAACACACGCACCAGTTGCTTTCACTTCAATTTAATTTAATATATATTTTTAAATTTACAAATTTATAAATTTCTGGTTGGTTGGTTGGTTCCACAACCAGATAGTTGTTTATATATATATAGTCATAGTTCTTTCGTCACACACTCTGTGACCTCTTCAGTGACTGGGGATTTCTTTCTTCGTTTCTGTGCCTTTCCTTTCTTCTATCCTACGCCAAACAAAATGGCGTAGGATAGAAGAAAGGAAAGGCACAGAAACGAAGAAAGAAATCCCCAGTCACTGAAGAGGTCACAGAGTGTGTGACGAAAGAACTATGACTATATATATATAAACAACTATCTGGTTGTGGAACCAACCAACCAACCAACCAGAAATTTATAAATTTGTAAATTTATAAATATATATTAAATTAAATTGAAGTGAAAGCAACTGGTGCGTGTGTTTCTTATTGGCAACATGACCCTCCCAAAGTATAACAATATATATATATATATATATATGTATATATATATATGTATATATATATGTATATATATATATATATATATATATATATATATATATATATATATATATATATATATATATATATATGTATATATATATATATATATGTATATATATATATATATATGTGTATATATATATATATACTTGGGGAGGGTCATATTTGTGTAATATTGCCAAAATTAATAACAGAACACACTCACTGTTTGGTTGGTTTTCGGTTCTGTGTCTTTTATATCGGTTATTTTAATTTATTCGGTCCTCAATGTTGCCAACGGTCAACAATACAGATACAATATATATATATATATATTCATTTTATTTAGACTAAGTAGTAAGTTTTGTTACTCTGGAGTATTGCCTGCTTAGCACAGTTTCATCAGTCACCATGATAAGCAGGTAGCTTTAATAAAATAAATATCTAAACTATATTTCGGAATTGGGTACTCTCTTTCCTCACGCATCAAGTACATACTGTATATATATATATATATATATATATATATATATATACTAGCATTAAAGCCCGGCGTTGCTCGGGGTCAGTAAGTTACCAAAGTTAGGTTGCACCATCCATTTTATGGCAGAACCTTTTTGTCTGCCAGGCACTGGGGGAATGAATTGAAGACCTGGACTGCCGAAGCAGGAGCTGCGTCAACAGTGACAATTGTAGTTTCGCCTATGGATATTATCTCTGTGCAAAGAAGTGTTGAAATTTACTGTTTCACAGTACTTGCGAAACACGCGCGTAGACGATGCCAGAAGAACAACAGAGCTGCGATGGAGTTGTTCTGCATGGTTGTCTAATGTGTGTCTTCTAAATTTAAGACAGTAGGGAGTGGTGTGATATGGGGGAGAGTTAGCTGCTGTTTCTAGCAGGTTTAGTGACCTCATAGAAGATATGTTTTCTAAATTTAAGACAGTAGGGAGTGGTGTGATATGGGGGAGAGTTAGCGGCTGTTTCTAGCAGGTTTAGTGACCTCATAGAGAATATTAGTGTGTATCGTAAATTAACTGATACTTCGTTCTTCCACGTTTGTTGATAGAGGTTTTAAAAAAGATTTTAAAAACGGTTCACGTGTGGGTCACTTTAACGGCCATAACTCATATGAGCTGGTAGTTGGCTTTATATTTGCAGACGGTCGGACTTAAGTCCTATAGAATGGAAATAGCTATCTGATGAAATTTACTTTCCGTTGGAAATTCTCTGAATTTCTAATCTTTTGTAAATGGAAACCGCCGGTACTAGCACTATGAACAGGTAGATATTTAAATCATTTTTTAATTCATTTAAAGGATTGTTTAATGTTTGTTTGTTCTGCTCATCGATTTTTATAGTTCTGGTATCTCGAATTAGTACCATAGAACAACAATTATATTATGGACACCCTATATATCTCTATGGGTACTTTGTACCCAGTGAGATATTTACCTCATTTATATATATATATATATATATATATATATATATATATATATATATATATATATATATAGAGAGAGAGAGAGAGAGAGAGAGAGAGAGAGAATATTTCAACGGTGACAATTAATTTAAATCTACTGACAACCACAGAAGGTACTTGAAATAGTTGCATCTACGCCTACGTTAGTTTCAAATTCAATGTTGAAAAATTTCGCATTTGGTAATATGTGTGTGTGTGTGTGTGTGTGTGTGTGTGTGTGTGTGTGTGATACCTGATTGTCCCAACGTAAATGACCATTATATTTTTCCTTTCTAACAGATATTAGGAATAGTGGGTAAAGTTATCCCGAAGATGGAAGAAGTGACTAGGAGTGTCGTAATAATTGCATGATGGATGACGGCATTAAGCGAAAACTCAAAAGAATCTTTGGTCACTACTTCCGTTTGCAGGGGAAATTTGAATAATAAATAATAACACTGACCCTGCGAATTTTCCAGGATGTTCAAGAGGAAATCACATATTACGACATAGTAAATATATATCCGAGACCACTTTCAATGGAACTTTAAGAAACAGACAAGAAACAAAAGGCAAGTCTTTTTATTGTTATAATATTTGTTTAACTTAATTCTCTGAGTTGATTTCATTTTCAATTTATTGGGCATCTCTCTCTCTCCCTCTTCCCCCTCTCTTTCACTTCCCTTCTCCCTCTCTCTGTATTGCTTTTTCTCCGTCTATATATAATTGTTTCTACTTTTAGACACCAGGCCAGCAATTATCCAGTGCATTACTGGTACTTTATTTTATCGATCCCGTAAGGATGAAAGGCAAAGTCAACCTCAGCGGGATTTGAACTCATATCGTAAAGGGACGTAATATGCTGGAAAGCATGGCATCCGACCCTCTACCGATACTGCCAATCCACCCCCTTTATATCCGTCCAATCTCTGTCTATATATAATATAGCTGTGTGAGTGTATGTACATGTATACAAATCTCCGTCTCTTTATTCAAATGTATTGCACATCCACAAACATCTCTATACACTGTTG
>OZ024748.1:56396861-56399361 GCA_964016885.1 Eledone cirrhosa
GTACATTACTGGTACTTTATTTTATCGACCCCGTAAGGATGAAAGGCAAAGTTAACCTCGGCGGGATTAGAACTCAGATCGTAAAGGCACGTAACTCTAGGCTTCAAAGCATGGCGTCTGACCCTCTACCGATACTGCCCTACACATATATTAGATAATTGTTTCTACATTAGGCACAAGGCCAGCAATTAACCAGTGCATTACTGGTACTTTATTTTATCGACCCCGTAATGATGAAAAGCAAAGTCAACCTCGGCGGGATTAGAACTCAGATCGTAAAGGGACGTAACTATGCTGGAAAGCATGGCGTCCGACCCTCTACCGATATTGACAATATTAGATAATGGAACCATAAATGTTTTTCATATGTACGCCCTTCGTAAAATCATTATATGTTAAATGTGACACTATAATAAGGAACCTAATCATTTTGTAAATAATTCGTTTGCTGAATTACCTTGTTTGCTAGCCATAATTATTTGTTACATTAATATATAAAAGCTAAAAAATAAATGAATTAATTTGTTATATTAGTTACACGTTACTCCATTTACTTTACTTATCATCTTGTAGTTTATAGCTTCTTCACTGTCTGCTTGTATGTGATAGCAAATGGAGATAGCAGACAACTAAATAACATGTCTTGAAAGATGTGACGGTAAGTATATTCTGGGTGTGTTTGAGCAAGCAAATATATTACTAAATACATATACACTATTATGTGGTCTAACATAAAATGTCCTCCTTTTTAAGACAATAGTTTGTGAAATATGGCATCAAATTGATTGGCCATATACACATATGTTCATTAAATGTGTATAGATTCACCAATGTCATAGGTTTGCTCTTCTTACGTAGGATATGCATAAATATATTTCATGTTGCTTCTATTCATATGCTATGTCATTGCACATACCATGTGGTGCTAAACGATTAAAAAAAACTGTATGCGATTTACTTTGATTATCACTAATGTAATTCCAATTAAATCGAATTTGATATGTCTGATCTCTGATACGACAGAATTGACTCCTCTCGCTTCTTTTGTATTATGGATATTTTTCGAATCAATCGCACAAAGAAACCAAATGTCTGCCATTCACCAAAGCAACAATGATCCCCTTTTTAAAATTGTTATTTTAGAAACCAAGAGATTATAAATGTATCTCATATGAAAGAAACAAACAGCAAATCTACACAGATCAAAAACATGGTTACAAAAAAAAATCTGTAGATACCAAAATAACTTACAAATTCTCTTTCATCCTATCATAATATAGGTTCTTATGTAACACGCTCCTAACTCTCGGTGTAAGAAGAAAAACAAGCATTAAATCTCCAGGCAAAATTTGCATAATTTATCGATGTATTGATGCACACAAATATACACACAAATACACATACATACGCACACAAACACACACCCTATCTCTTTTTGCATTTCCCCGCCTCTCTCTCTCTCTCTATCTATCTATCTATATCTCTAATTGACATACACACACAACCGCACTCACAGACATACACACCCATACACACATACATACATATATATATCTACAGTGAGAGAGAAAGAGAGAGTGAGAAAGAAAAAGACAAATATATATATATAGAGAGAGAGAAAGATAAGTGGAGAATGAGACCTGAATTAGGCTGTAAAATGGATACTGCGAAAATGTAGAATTGGTGACTATGAACATGAAAAAATTCTTTATAAATTTAAGTGAAGAAATACAGTAAAATAAAGGTATATTTAATATAATTATCTGTCTATTTGCGTTGGTTGCTTATCATATTATTGCATTTTCTAAAGAAAACGGAATAAGAGTTAAGAATATAGTGATGTACAAATACACACATAAGCGCATATATATATATATATATATATATATATATATATATAATATAAGATCAAAAGATGGTTAAAGGAGTTCCATGTATTTTATTATGCGCATTTCAAAAACAAACATCATCATGCAATAATATTTGTGTTTTCATCAGATAAAACAGGAGAACATGATATGAAGGCTAAAAAACACTTGTGGATAGTGCAGTTTTAAATCAACATTATATTATATTAATCAATCTTATATTATGTATACTCCAGTCCTACAAACTGTAGAGTGCTTCTTATCCGTAATCTGCATTGCTTTATTGTACTACAATAAAACTCACCTCCTACATATATATATATATATATATATATATATATATATAAATATATATGTGTTTGTGTGTGTGTGTGTGTGTGTGTGTGTGTGTGTGTGTGTGTGTGTGTGTGTTTGCGCGTATAAACAAGTGTGCTAGCACACGCAGTCTACGATTTAGATGTATCTGTATACAATCGGAGTGGGTATCCGATAATGCACCAAGCATGCTAGCAAAACACGGATTTACTTCTAAATTGAGAAAATGATAAAAACCTCTATTCGATTTGGGGACCTGATTGAGCCCTTATAAGGAGGCGCCAATATCATCCAAATAACCACAGGAAAACACGCAT
>OZ024748.1:56404361-56406861 GCA_964016885.1 Eledone cirrhosa
ATATATATATATATATATATATATATATATATATATATATATATATATATATATATATATTATGTGATATGGATTTTAAATCTTCATACTTCGTACTCAAATCCCTGTTTATGTCATGCTAGACCCACCTCGTAGTTGGCTGTATTAAGCATGCTATATATGTATATTAATAAAAGAATGTGTAGTAGCAATACGTATGATCATGAACTATATAAGTAATCACCTTATTCCATGAGTTTGATGTAGAAGCAAATGAACATGTCCCTGCGTGGTTACTTAAATTGTTATAATAACACACTAACTGTCCCACAAATAATAAATATACAAATTGAAATAGGATGCATGAGATAATATAGATATAAAAGTCACATAAACGGAGAGGTGGCTCATGATTTAGAGATGTTGATCATTGGTTTGCACCATCTTGGTAGATATGGCGTTTAATCAACAAAAATTAATCTAAATCTGAAACATTTGAAACAATATATTGGGCAGGAAGTTGTCCAGATTTCAGTCGCACGAAGTCAAATAACTGATCGATTATCAATACTGATTCTATCAGTTTCTGAATGGCTTAAGAATGGCGAACAAAGCACTTGATATATTTTATATTTCCAATTTTCCAGTGATGTGCTATTTGGAATATTTATAAAATTCAGTTATATTAAAATTGGAATTTTATCCCTCTCATTTACTATTTGAACTGGGTTATATAATCGAGAAAGTTTTTCCGCCAATTTCGAGTAAATGATTAATATCATTGAAGTAGAAATCTAATATTCACTAACCAATTTAAGAGTAGAATTAAATTTAGTGGGTTCAAACATTGGGCCTAATGAATCCAAAGAAAACTTCCTAAATATTCGGCTATAATTTGCCACGCCTAGCATACGTAGTTTTATTAGCTACCTTATGTTTATTGTTACTGATCTTGTCCTCGAAATTGATTTAGTACATGATTTAAAGTATCTATTCTTGCGAAGACATGTCAGCTATTTGATTAAACTACTTCAGTTTCAGATATTTTAACTATCTTCATACTAATGGAATTATTATTACATATAAACTTGAAATCCTGCACCATAGTGATGTAGCAATTGAAAAGAGCAGAGATTACATCAACTAAAATAAATAATTCCTTTGTCTCCATGGTGCGAAATGTATGTCAAATATAAGTGAACATTAACATATGTAACTTTTTTCTATAACTTTTCTCAAACCTGCTGTGAAGCCTAATAGTGTACATGAAGCCCTTTTTAAATCAAACTCTGAATTATACGCCAACAATTCTCATCAAATTGGATATTATTCGAACCCTGCGTTAGATCTATTATCCGTGAAAAAGGTTCTTAACGGATTTATGAAAATAGACGATTGTTCAGTCAACAATATTTCTTTCTCTATTATAGAATTATGAAATGTGATGTCTACTTACTAATGTGAATATAACCACTAATAAAACATTAAATAATAACATAAAATAAAATAAATAAGCCCAGGAACTTTAAAACAAAATATTTTAAACCCCGATATAGGATTGTACTTTTAGCGTAATCTATGTTATTACTATATTACAATCTTGCTATATATGTATGTATATATATATGTGTATATATATATATATATATATATATATATATATATATATATATATATATATATATATATATATATATATATATATATATATATATCGAGCCATCTTCGGATTTTAGTCTTCATATTTATTGACTTTGCCTTTCATCCTTACGGGGTCGATAAAATAAAGTACCAGTAATGCACTGGGTAATTGCTGGCCTTGTGCCTAAAGTAGAAACAATTATATATATATATATATATATACATATATATATATATATATATATATATATATATATATATATATGTATATATATATATATGTATATATATATGTATATATATATCCACTAAAGATGAATGTAATGGAGATAAACACGAGAATGAAGGATTTGATGAAGAAGTAAGAAATGTGACTATAAAGTGATCTAAGTCAAAGTTTATAGGAAATATTGAAATTCTGTTTACATCAGACATTTGAGTCATTCACAATTTGTCCAAAAAGTATTCTTTACGTACAGCTCATATAAAAACATTGCAGTAAAGTCGAAAGAAAACTAAACAAACAGAAAACACATATAAGTACCCGCAAACAACTCCACGTTCTTTTCATATTTGAAGCTTGAGGGTGATCATGACTTTGAAATATGAGATTTATTGTGAAACGAGGAAGATATTGCAATAACACCTGCAGGTTTACACGCGTCCAAAAGGGATAGAAAGGGAATGACAAGATATATAAAACATACAGATTTACACGCATTAATATATATATATATATATATATATATATATATATATATATATATATATATATATATATGTCGATATATATATATATATATATATATATATATATATATATATATGTCTATATATATATATATATATATATATATGTCTATATATATATATATATATA
>OZ024748.1:56424361-56436861 GCA_964016885.1 Eledone cirrhosa
TTGTATCCCAACAATTTAAATATAACTTTTGTATATATATATATAGTCTTATATATATATTCTTATATGTATGTATATATATATATGTGTGTGTGTAGTGCCTGGTACATGAAGTGGTTCAACCCAATTACTATTAGATAATTTCGGTTATCTATATATATATCTATATATATATATATTCTTATATGTATGTATATATGTGTGTGTTTGCGTGCGTTCGTGCTTGTGTTTTTATGTGTGTGAGTAGTTTTATATGTGTGTAAACATGTTTGTGTGTAGTGTAGGGTAAAGTACTATTTTTATCGTCATGTAGCACATGTACTACACTATAGCGTTTTGTTGCAACAATAATTCATCTCTATTATATATGGATCGTTGTGTTAAACAGATTACGAAACCAGGTTATCGATAGCTGAAATAACACGAGATATTCTAATGATTATCAGTACACTTCCTGATTCTCTGACCTTTTCTCATCGAGACATCTTTAGATTTTTCTTATTTTGTTTTCTTTTAACTCGAAATTTATCCATGAAATTGGTAATATATATTTTTTTTTTCAGTTACGTAGTTGTTTAACTTTCCTAACATAATTTTATGATGCCATCCATCATCATGTTCTTCAATGTGATATGTACATATATATATTGTAATCATTGAAGTCAGGAATATTATATCTTATACTAGCAGTAAAGCCCGGCGTTGCTCGGGGTCGCTCAGTAGCTGTGTTAAAGTTACAATGTTAAGTTTCTTTTTTGGCTTAAAAACTGTAGTGTCTACTGTGCAGACTTGCATGTGGTGTTTTTGATTAATATTCCCTCAACCAACAATATGCCTTATGAAGTTAAGAAAACATAACGATAACCCGAATGTTATAACAAAAGAGGATGCTGGGGATAAAAACTGCACTGGTTATTTATTAACAAAGATCGAAAATGTAAACACTGCAACGCAGAGAAAAACATTAGCGTAACCAAATTATCAGTTATGTCTGTCTGCACGCCTATATCACCTCTCTGCACGACTGTCTGTCTGCACGCCTGAAATATTTGCTTGTTTTACGTAGTCTTTAAATAGACTTGTTTTCAAGTAAAAATATTGTTTTAAAATGCTTTTAAATGGAAATGAAGCAAAACGGAAGCTTAGTGTTCGAACTGATGAATTTTGCAGGTCAATATTTTGCTGGCTCGACAACTGTTAAAGCCAGCGTAATTTTTTACGTAAGACGCTCAATGTAAACAGAACAAAGGGAAATAACTGATAACTTACGCTCAAAAATCGATACATTATATTCGATTTCGTCACATAGGGTGGGTCAATTTGAAATTATTTTTTTTCCGATGTCTTCGCTAGGGCTCAATGTACAAGTATAGCAATTTCGGTGCAATTCCGTGAGAGATTCTAAGAGGAGATGTGTGCCAAAAATCGATAGACAGACAGACAACCACAGTTTTATATATATAGATTATCATTATTATGTGGATTTGCAGTATCAGTAGAGAGTCAGACACCATGCTTTTCAGCATAGAGTTACGGCCCTTTATGGTATAAGTTCAAATCCTGCCGAGGTTAACTTTGCATTTTATCCTCACCGGGTCGATAAAATAAAGTACCAGTAATGTACTGGGTAATTGCTGGCCTTGTGCCAAAAGTAGAAACAATTATTATTACCAACATTGTCATCATCAGCATCGTCATCGTCGCCATCATGAATATCATGAGCATCTTTATCTTTGTCGACGTCTTCATCATCATAATCATCATCATCAACATTACCATCCTCCTCATTATCATAATCTCCATCATTGTTGTCATCGTCGTCGTCGTCATCATCATCATCATCATCGTCGCCATCGTCATCACCACCACCACCATCATCATCATCATTATCATCTTCATAGTCGCAATTGTCGTAATTTCTTCGACATTTAAATCGAGATTTGCGAATCACAAATGCTGATTGTCGAATCTTAATAGGAAGTCTTCGACTTCTTTGTCACAGCTTATATGGTCATTAAAAGACAAAAATTTAAAATACTCGATTTTTTGGACGAAGCTTTGTAATAGTAAAATCTACTCGAATTCGTCTATATCAACTAACTGCAACCTCTGCACAAAGGAGACCCTACTAATAATTACTAATTATGAAAACTTAATTAACAAAAAAAGTTAATTATTCTCAAACTCCCTTCATAAATCTTTGTCTACATTCCAAGCCTCGCAAAAAGTTAGGAAACAACTTTCTTTCCCCAAAAAGAAGTGACATTTCCACTACTTTAAAAATGATAGCGTAAGTTCTTCAAAATATTTTTAATTACGGTATATTGCCAAATATACTATACATACATTCATGTATACATTGTTATTTCAGAACACCAATCCTATATATATATATATATATATATATATATATATATATATATATATATCATCATCATCGTTTAACCTCTATCTTCCAGGCTAGCATGGGTTTAGACGGCTGATATATATATATATATTTATATATATTATACTAGACATGAAAAATGCGCAAGCTCAAAAGTGCCACACAATGTTATAATAAACCTTGAAATGTGTGGGACTAGAGTTGTTATTCAAAAATATTGTAATCATTATCTATCGTACATTCTGTGGCATCCTTTATAAAAAATATCACAATAAATACATCTATGTTTAATGTAATAACAGCTATAAATAATTACGTAATATTATTATCATATACTCATAGTAACAAAATAATTGTGCTGACAATTAATATGATGCTTATATGAACGATCAAATCTATAATGATAATTTTATAAATATACTAATATTAAAATAATTTAGTTATATATTGTTACATTTTCATCGAACTATAACATTAACAATCGTTTTGTATCATCAAATTTGTATCACTGCAAACTTTCATATTGGAATTACCTTAAGCCATTTATCATTACTTCGCTTTCGTACTTTTACTGATGTAGATATTCTGCTGTATCTTATATCTAATATCATGATCTCATGGTAATTTACATCCAGTGAAATAGTGTAAAAAGAAAGGCATAGTTGATTCAAGCTAATGTCGAATATCTCATATTAGATGTTTAGTAATGTTTAATACGAAATGCACTTAAACCGAATTCTGTATTATAAATTCACTTAATTAATTATCGTGTCGCCTTGAGTTCCTTATGAGTCTCTTTTTTTATAAAAGGATGCCACAGATTTTATAAAAAAGAGACTATGAGTGTATGATAATAATATTACGTAATTATTTATAGCTGTTATTACGTTAAACATAGATGTATTTATTGTGATATTTTTATAAAGGATGCCACAAAATGTACGATGATTACAATATTTTTGAGTAACAACTCTAGTCCCACACTTTTGAAGGTTTATTATGACATTATGTGGCTCTTTTGAGCTTGCGCCTTTTTCATATCTAGTTTAATATTTTTTTAAGGCAACGCTTGTAATAACTGTAGTTAAACATGATATATATTAATAATAAATTATCGTTGTAATGTAATTAGATTATATAATTGTTATTATAAATGATCTTATAAATATTAGTGTAAGATGTATAAACATATTTTCAGACTTTTAATATAAATAACAACAAAAAAACAATCAATATTAAATCAATACATAATAGAAAACATAAAATAAATAAACAATATAAAAATAAAATATTTACATAGAATTGCAATTATAAGTCTATATACCTTTTCTTTATTCCTTGAGCAAATTAATGAGATATATTACATTTGTTTTAAAAATAGTTAATATAAATTTTTTAAAATCATATAACGACGAAATAACAAAAATAAATGAACTAGGAAAACAAACAAAAAAACATGGCGGATGCTTTTGAGCAACACTTACTCTGATTGGTTGAAAATTAGCCAATGGCATGTAATCACCACGATCACGGCCAGACCTTGAAAAAAAAATTGACGATCTACACATATATGTTAGAACACTAAAAGTGACTAAAACATTCTGTTGTTAGTCACTTCGTGTCTAACAGATATATAGAAATAGAAATATTTCTATATGTATATACATATATAGATATGTGTATATTATATATATATATATATATATATATATATATATATATATATATATATATAGCTATATATATATATATGTGTGTGTGTGTGTGTGTGTGTGTGTGTGTGTGTGTGTGTGTGTGTGTGTGTGTGTGTGTGTGTGTGTGTGTGTGTGTGTGTGTGTGTGTGTGTGTGTGTGTTGTGTGTGTGTGTGTGAATGCTTAGATATCTATACATATTAATGAAAAGATGTAATGTGTTTTTTTTTTTAATTGAGACATTCATGTTAGTAGCGGCCAAACATATCCTCTTGACCTTTACGTTGACATTGCAATGTGTTAACAGCAAGAAACAGTTAAATGTTCCATCTCTTTCATTTTCCTATGTAGCTTCTTCTTCTTCTTCTTCTTCTTATTATTATTATTATTATTATTATTATTCGTCAATTTTATTTCTTTTAATCTATTGTATGTTATGTATATTCACAGTTGGCTTTGCCATCAATCCTTTTGAGACGTTTTTAGTGATCTTATAGATAACGTAACTATCTACACACGAACTGTCTGTCAATCAGCAAGCATTCTTTAAAACAAAAAGTCACCCTTTCTAGCTTTCAAGACCTCTCTCTTCACGTCCTCTCTTTTACCTCTCTTTGTCTTTCTTTTAAAACTAATTGAATATTTTGCTCGAAAATTATGTTGTGGTATTTACACATACCTTTGTGTTGACCTTTTTTCCTTGTCACTCATTTATTTATCTAATTATTGTTGCGGCTACTCAAGTAGTGATTGTTGCTTATGTTGTTGTTGTTTTTATTGTTACTTAGGTTGTTATGTAGGTGTTTTGGGATATTTTTATTATTTTCCCTGACGCGAAAAACAAGCAAGTTTAATACCAATTACATTAACCAGAAAGTTTTTCTCAGTATTTTAAAAGTCATTATGTAAGAACTTATGTAAATTATTTAGCAACAAATTGAATAAAGAAAAACAAAACTGTAAAGGAAAATGTCGGAATTGGATGACAAGAAGGGCTAGAAACTAAATCCCGCATACACACAAACACAGACAAAGAAACACACTCAGATACACACGCTCATATATATCTGTGTAGCTACTTACCAATCTATAGATCTGTAAATCTCTCTCTCTCTCTCTCTCTCTCTCTCTCTCTCTCTCTCTCTGTATATATATATTTATATATATATATATATACGGGGGGGGGGCAGGTGTGCGTGTCTGGATGCGTGAATGTGCCTGGGTGTTTATAAATGTATATATATATATACATGTTTCTTCCAGCCTCTGAGCACGAGTTCAATATGCTCCCCTAATGAGTATCTGAGTTGCGTCAGCAATTTTCAACGTTCGATTCTCAGATCTTCTTTGGCTTAACCTTTGGTTTTTTCCTATCAACTCTTAGCCAAGTCATTGCAGATTTGCCGGATTTTTACACTCCTTCGTAGGACATATCTTGCCAACGTTATTCTTCTATCTTTGAATTAGCATTTCGGAGCAGTTGTTGTCATAAAAGATTAAGTTAGCATTTAATTTACAACCTGCCTAGATGTATCTGGGGAGGTTTAATTCTTGTAATTATAACTCAAAAAGTCATGTTTTGGTTAATGTTGATAATAATATTATTAGTTTCATGTATGTGCGTTTACACCTGTTTTTACACTCCATTGTTCTTATACCCATGTTTCATTATATTCTCAACACACGCTAGGTTGTGGGGTTGTTGTTATTCAAATCATTATATCTACCAGTATCGGTAGAGGGTTGGACGCCATGCTTTTTATGCATAGAGTTACGGCCCTTGCCATTCTGAGTTCAAATCCCGCCTAGGTTAACTTTGCCTTTCATCCTTACGACGTCGATAAAATAAAGTACCAGTAATGCACTGCGATAATTGCTGGCCTTGTGCCAAATGTAGAAACAATTATTTCTACTAGCAGAAAAACCACCCTTCGGATGGTTTTCTGATAGCATGTGTAGTGTGTATATTGATATTATACGCAGGTATATATACATGTAGATATGATACATCAAATAAAATCGTAATTGACAATATACACAAAAGTTGAACGAAGACCGTGTTACACTCTCTTATGTAATCAGTAACGTAATCCATGATACATTAAAAAAAGACGATATTGTATATAAACTGCATTAGGAGAAAATTAGTGACGGAAATATATGTATGTTTATTGAAGCAATCGCTAACCGGAAGTTTTGACGTTTGAAAATGTTAAAGAAGTGAATCTTAAAATAAGCAACAAAACTATTTATATTTAATCAAAAATAACGAAATTTAGTAGATAAACTATGTAATATTCATTCATTATTTATTCAAAGGCGGTGGATTGGCAGTATCGGTAGAGGGTTGGACGTCATGCTTTGACGCATAGAGTTACGGCCCTTGCCATTCTGAGTTCAAATACCGCCGAGGTTAACTTTGCCTTTTATCCTTACGGGGTCGATAAAATAAAGTACCAGTAATACACTGAGTAAATGCTGGCCTTGTGCCTAACGTAGAAACAATTATTTATTCAAAGTAATTCAACTTATTTTACAAACGGCATAAAAAAATATATATTCTGGACACAGTCCCACATTACTTACATTATTATAGTTTAGATTGATGGTGCGTTTTTATTTTCTGTTATATGCGTTCCTTACAAAAACTGTTTGAATATTGACTCTGATCGGTGTGTAAGTATGATATTTTTCTAGTTGCTTCCCAGTGAAACATCATGTTCTAGTTTGTCTTATTGGTAGAGCACAGACGAGTTATTCTCGTATTTGAATTCCTGCTAGAGCAACTTCATTCTTCTCACGCAGAAACAAAAATACAAACGTACGCAGATCAAGTTACATTAAATTAAATAAACTCAAAATAACGACGGGATACAGAAGAGCAACAATCGAGATGGACCACATCTCCCTTATCATCCTCTGGGGAAACGCCTTCTCCATTCTTCCTGCCGGGGCTGTGGGGGTGGGGGATGGGGCAGCACGTGGGACCATATTTCCTCACCATACAGAGAGATGCGGAGGGTGAAAGAGATGGAAGCCATGACATTGGGAGTTCGGCCGTTCCACGTTCGGACCATATATAGAGAGTGAATTTGTGGCAATGTGATCGGCCAGAGGCCTTTTCTTGTATCGTTGATGAAACAGGTTGGACTATTAAATATGCCAATTACATAAGAGAGAGCGAGAGAGCGAGAGAGAGGAGAGAGAGAGAGAGAGAGAGAGAGAGACATTTTAACATGTTTAACTTGTATGTTAGGTTATGTAATTGTAAGGAAATATCAACGAGTGTTTCAAAATCTCCATCTTCACAACCATCAACACACCTCACCCCAACATTATCATACACAACTACCACAACCACTACTTCATGTCACATCAACCTTAACATAGACAGCTACAACTACCTCAACCACAGCCACTACCACCATCACCCGCCCCACCAATACTACCACCACTACTACCACCACTACTACCGCTACCAACCACATCCCACCACCACCATCAACAACATATCTAACGTTACTTTCGGAAGACTCATAAACCAAAATAATGCGGGGAAACTCTGATGCTTTGTGTAACTTCATAATAATATAATTTTCAAAATAATGATTAAAAATAAAATCATAAGAAAATAATAATGATAAAATACAAAATAAAAAAAAAACAATATGTAAAATTCTAAAATACACAGATTTAAAAAAAAATACACAACTCTTTTATTTTCGTTAATCAATTTTTTTTTCTGAAATTTTATCTTAATTTAATTTAATATTTTCTTTATTTGTATTCTAGATAGTTATTTTCGAATCGCTAGAGATCTTATGTTATTAATCACTGATTTATTTGCATAGCAATTATATAATTTACTCCAGCAAATACAAGGTAGGAAATGTATAGAACAATAAATTATAGAAAATATTAATATTTATAATAAGGAAGAAGATGGTGGTGATTATGGTAATGATGATTATGTTGATGATGATGATGATTATAATGATGAAGATAATGATGAGGATAATGGACATGATGGTAATGATGAAGGTGGGGATAATAATACTACTAATAATCAGATAAAAAAGAAAAAAAACAGAGAAGAAGAAGAAGAAAGTGAAGATGAATAAAGAAGATGAGAAAGAAGAAGAAAAAGGAAAGGGAAAAAGAAGGAAAAGAAGACTAACAACAATAATAATAAAACACAACAACAGTAACAAAGGTAATGATAATAATAAAGTTAATGATAATAATAATAATATTGGTGATAATAACAATATCAATAATAATAATAATATATTGAAATCTAAAAAACAATTCTAGAACATAAAACCAGTGAAATATAATGGAATCGTTGGTAGGAAATAATTATGGAGTTGTATATTAATAATATGAATCAATAGTGGAGACTGTGCTTGATGATGCAGAAATGCAGGATAGGTTTTACAAGAATAACCAAAGACATTTATATGCTTAATATATGCTGCTGTATAATTTCTCAGGATTTCTAACGGCTTATATTAGCATAGTTCAGTACACAAATTTAAGGTATTATTTGGTGTCATTTTGAGTTCGTTTTTATCTGTAGAGCAAATACGTACACACACACACACACGCACACACACACACTCTCACACACACACACACACACACACACACACATATATATATATATATATGTCTGCGCGTGTATATATATGTGTGTGTATCTACACTGCAAATATTTATATATATATTTATGTATATATATATGTATATATATATATAGATATATATGCATATATATATATATGTATATATATATATAGATATATATGCATATATATATATATATATATGTATATATATATATATATATATATATATATATATATATATATATATATACGTAGATATATATATATATATACATATATATATATATATTTATGTATATATATATATATATATATATATATATATATACATAGATATATATATATACATATATATATATATATATTTATGTATATATATATATATATATACATATATATATGTATATATATATATATATATATATACATATATATTTATGTATATATATATACATAGATATATATATATATACATAGATATATATATATACACACATATATATATATATATATATATATATATATATATATATATATATATATATATATATATATATATATATATGTATATATATATCCATGGGTATATACAGAGACACACACAGGTGTGTGTTTTCTTGTTTTATTTTATAAAACATAATTTGGTACAGTTCAGGGAGTTTTATTTTCCAATCTCAACGACCCATAACGTGTAAACCTACATACACATCTATATAGCCCTTTATATATTTAACTCTCTCTCTCTCTCTCTCTCGCTCTCTCTCTCTCTCTCTCTCTCTCTCTCTCTCTCTCTCTCTCTCTCTCTCTCTCTCTCTCTCTCTCTCTCATCAATCTCTTCTCACTCCTTTTATATATACATATATATGCGTATGTATATGTGTGTTTGTGTTTATATATATATATATATATATATATATATATATATATATACTCTCAAGCGTGAACCTAATACTAACACTGTATGTACTGCACTCTTCGTTAATGGGTTTTTTTAAAACTTATATATATATATATGTATGTATGTATGTACGTATGTATGTATGTATGTATATGTCAGGTGGCTCTCGAGTGACACTGGTAACCTGTAACCCAGTACAACCTGTCTCATGGTCGGGTCGTCGGCGACTAAACCAGCAACTTCACCAATCTTGCTTGGTGAGGTGGGTGATATTTGGACACCCTGCGGGATGAAATACAAAACCCAGTGAAGGTCAAAGGAACTCAGCAGAATCAACGGCCATCCAAATAGTTATTTTTTCCGCCTGGGAGTGAAAAGCCTTCAGTTGTTGTCACAAAACCTTTCTAAGAGAGGGAAATTCTGAACAGAAAAAAAAACTTACGGCTTCGAAAGCATCCGATGATGTTGAACTGTTCTCCTTTTCGGGCAGTGTTTTCGGTGGTCAGAGAGTGGGAGTAGTCGAGTGCCAGGCCTTCCTGCACTTAATAAACCTTCAAAGCCCATGTATTGCTTGTTCGGGTTATGTTACAGGTTCGTGTCCCTGGCCGTAGCCTAAAAGTGCACCATTTTCTGTAATCTGCCAAGTGATCGCAATACCTTTCGCAGAGTTTGTATACACACTATATTTACACACATCATATGTATACACACTATATTTACAAGACCGATTCTTGACATACAAATTGTTGAGCAAAGTCTATCCTTTCGAAATTTTTCTGGAATAATTTAGGTATTGAATAAATTTATTGAGATGGGATCTGATGTAACTTTGACAAGATATCCTCCACTTATGGTTGACATGACATTTTCCGATTTTAATCTTTCCAATGATTATTTTATCTAAAAAGTAGTTTTTGTCTATGCTCCTAACCACGCATGTCGTTAACCATTATTGAGAATTTGTGGCAGTCTTTCATCATTCATCCTAACATGGCCAGCTTGTCTTATTTGTGACTCTAGCTAGAAGTGTTTTCTGTATCACATTTTTGAAACATCAGTTCATTTTAGAAAGACTTTCTGTATAAAACCATGTATATTGTTAAGATACATCTTGATGTCATGGGAGTAGTTTCATCTGTGATATGGTCTCCCCAATTCGAACAATTACAGCAATATTAAGACGCCTAATATATGGTAAAATCAACTGACATTTTGGTTTACAAAGTCAATCCTCTCTTTTCATACTGTTGCTCACAGCTTTCCAATGAAACCACTTGCTTTGACGGTTCTATTTACAATTTCCTCGCCTAAAGAAGCACTAGAATAGAAGTTATTTCTGGTGTATTTGAAACATTTCAGATTATTAAAAGTACTTGTTGTCCACAAGAATTTGATGTGATGGTGTACGGTATTGGAACGTAGACAGGTTTATGCTTATTCTTTCAGTAGTTATAGGTTTTGTCTGGTGAATAACGCCTGTATCTTATCTGTTTATGGTTAGGCAAAACGATTTTACCCCAGAGGAAAATGGAAAGTGGTATATTTGCAGAATTATCCAGTATGCGTCGTCGAGAATTGAATGCATTGTAAGGAGCAGTAAATGAATTTTTTATGCCTCGAGTAGATTAAAGTAAAAATAGTAGAGGGAAAAATAGGCTTCCTCATAATTTCTGTCTGCTAAATTCTATATGCATATATATTTGTCTATCCGACGCTATAGTAACAATGATTACCAAAGATGGTGTGTTCTGAGATCGAACGAAGAAGCATGACTTTTGTGAAATAATACATATATATATATACATGTGTGTGTGTATGTGTGTGTGCGCGCGTGTGTGTGTGTATATATATATATGTGTGTGTGTGTGTGTGAATGTGTGTGGATGTGTGTCCAAATTGCGAGAACAGTAGGCGTAATTTCGTAAGAATTGAGTGCATATGGGTAATATCTCACATTCTCTTTCGCTTTTATTCTTTTGTTGCTCTCAGTCAGCAGACTATGACCATGCTGGGGCAAATGTGCAATTTTCTACTTATTATCTGTCTCATTGATGCGCTTCAAACATCACCAACTTCCTTCTTTTAATCTCAATCACTTATAATCTCTTTGTGTATTTGTGTATGTACGCATGTCATGTAATCTATATATATATATATATTATATATATA
Source organism: Eledone cirrhosa (assembly GCA_964016885.1). Taxonomy (NCBI): domain Eukaryota; kingdom Metazoa; phylum Mollusca; class Cephalopoda; order Octopoda; family Eledonidae; genus Eledone; species Eledone cirrhosa. The sequence continues at coordinate 56,436,135 of OZ024748.1, forward strand.
TATATATATATATATATATATATATATATATATGTGTGTGTGTATGTGTGTGTCTATGTATGTATGTCTCTATGTATTCATATATATATACATGTGTGTGTTATAAGTATGTTATAAGTATTTTCTATCTGTATCTCTACATCTACATATATTTACATATATATCGATGCAATATTTACTATCCCCACTCTCCCCCAAATCACGATTACACATATATACATGCGACTGTGCTCGTATATATATATATATATATATATATATATATATATATATATATATATATATATATATATATATATATATATTTATATTTATATATGTGTATGTTAGAAGCCATATCTATATTATACACACATACACTTACATATATATATATATATATATATATATATATATATACACATGCATACATATATACATATATACATAGATACGTATACATAGATACGTACACATAGATACGTACACATATATAAATATAGACGCGTGTGTGCGTGTGCGTGTGGTATATTGGAGGTTAGTGATTTCCATAGGATATTTTCATAATTTTAATAGCTTTCGCTATATATCAAAGATGAAAGAATCATTAACTTTTGATGAGCAGGCGTCGTGAATCTTTCCATATTGATCAAGCTTACCAAGTGATCATTGTATTCCTACAGAGAGCCAATGGCCGATATTACTTTATCAAATCTGATTGCATCATTACAATGACTGGATCCCAATT
>OZ024748.1:56441861-56444361 GCA_964016885.1 Eledone cirrhosa
ACAATAACAATAACAACAACATATACGAAGACACTAAGAACAACAACAACAATAACAACAATTAAATACGATGACACTAAGAATAACAACAACAATAACAGCAACAACACCGTCGAAGACAACAACAACAACAACTACAACAACAATAACAATAACAACAACATATACGAAGACACTAAGAACAACAATAACAACAACAATTATATACATCACACGAAGAAGAAGAAGAAGAAGAAGAAGAAGAAGAAGAAGAAGAAGAAGAAGAAGAAGAAGAAGAAGAAGAAGAAGAAGAAGAAGAAGAAGAAGAAGAAGAAGAAGAAGAAGAACAACAACAACAACAACAGCCACAGTAATTCAATATTGGGACTTTAGGAACAACAACAACACTTAATAACGTGTAACAATAACAACAACAAATATTGAAATGCGACAAAGGCAACGACAACAAAAGTAGCAAAACTTTACAGGGGTGATAATTATAAAATGAAGACAATAACAACAGCGACAACAACACAAATAACTTTAATATTAAATGGGGACCATAATAAAAACAACAATAATATAATATAATATAACCTATATATACATATATATATATATATATATATATGTATATATATATTTATATACACACACATTTCTATACAAGTCAGTCTGAAATATCTTTCTTAGCAATAATTCCGAAGACTTGAATATTAGTTCTGTCCTGAAAGAACGTTCGCATACATACATGCATATTTACATACATATATATACTTTCATATACGCATATATATATATATATATATATATATATATACACTCATACATGCATATATACATACATATATGCATACATATATACATGCATACATGCATACATATATATGCATACATATATACATGCATACATGCATACATATACGCATATATATATATATATATATATATACATACACTCATACATGCGTATATACATACATATATGCATACATATACGTTATTCCGGGTTGAATCGGAGGTAACCACAGTAAGTAAGGTACTCAATACATAGCAGAGTATAACAGTTTTAATATAGATGAGATTCTACAGGACTAGAACTGTTTCATTCATTGTTACTCTAAAAACATAAATAAATATAAATTAACTATAGCTATGTAGAATTAGCTTTTAATGAATTCCCGTCTCTATCAACCAATGACCTGCACCCATCCCACTCCCCACCCTCTCCTACCACTTGTAGAGACCTATAAATACCATATTTATTTTTTGATACCCAGATTCCTGATGATTTCTAATGAATGAAACAGTTCTAGTCCTGTAGAATCTCATCTATATTAAAACTATATGCATACATATATATATGCATGCATGCATACATATATATGCATACATATATACATGCATACATACATACATATTTACATACGTACATACATGCATATATACATACATAAATACATACATACATATTTAAATGCGTACATACATACACAGACACACACAAATACATACACACAAACATATATACACAAATACATACACATATACGTATATACACCCATGCATACATGCATACATGGTGGCTGCGAACTCGTTTTCGACTAGGTCCACTACTTTATATCCATGTAGGAGAACCCCTACCAATGCGCTGAACGAGTGTGACTTTTTAGTCCAGCCAGCGACTTGAAAACTCTGGTACAAACACTACACTTGTGACAATTATTGACACATAGTGCTGGGTCCTTGGTACCATGTGACGACCAGTGCAGAGAGATCTCCAGATATAAAGCAATGCCTGTACCCTGAAGCTTTTATAGTGAGCAAAGGCACTGCACAAAGTCAGTCCCACTCTCTTAACAAAGATGATATTTACCAAAAAGAAGAACAAGTCAACATCATTGGATACCATCAGAGTTGCAGGTATTATATCACAATCTCACATGCATACATACATACATACATACATACATACATACATACATATATGTGTGTATGTATGTACATACATACATACATACATACATACATACATACATACATACATACATACATACATACATACATAGACACAAATCCTATTCACTAAAGAAAAATCAATTACAAATCTTATTTGTGAAGATCGGTTGAATAGTTCATAAGGTGAAAAGTTCATAGGCTGACAAAGATACTCTCATGGAATGACCAAATGAGGTTTATTTTTAAACATAGTCTCTTAAAAGTAAAAATGCAGTTATTAATTTTGTAGGATAGTTGAAATTAATGTAGACAACATTTCATAGCTCTAGCATCAATTTTTCATTGTCCGCCTATGAAAGTTTCACTCAGCCTTTATCCTTCATATTCGGAACATTATTATTATTGGTACATTGCGCTGGATTGGCAGTATCAGCAGAGTTTGAGACACTCTGCTTTGCAGCATAGCAGTACGGCCCTTTACGGTCTGAGTTAAAATCCCGCCGAGGTTTACTTTGACTTTCATCCTTACGGGGTCGATAAAATAAAGTACCAGTAATGTACT
>OZ024748.1:56451861-56466861 GCA_964016885.1 Eledone cirrhosa
TAGTAGTAGTAGTAGTAGTAGTAGTAGTTATAGTAGTAGTAGTAGTAGTAGTAGTAGTAGTAGTAACAGTAGTAGTAGTAAAAGTAGTTTTAGTAAAAGTAGTAGTAGTAGTAGTAGTAGTAGTAGTAGTAGTAGTAGCAGCAGTAGTAGTACTAGTAGTAGTAATAATAGTAGTAGTAGTAGTACTAGTAGTACTAGTAGTAGTAGTAGTAGTAGCAGTAGCAGTACTAGTAGTACTAGAAGTAGTAGTAGTAGTAGTAGTAGTAGTAGTAGGTGTAGTAGTAGTAGTAGTAGTAGTAGTAGTAGTAGTAGTAGTAGTAGTAGTAGTAGTAGTAGTAGTAGTAGTAGTTAGCAGGTCTGTGGTTGAATTAGAAGTAAGCAAATAATATTACTACAGCTGTTGCATATACATGTAGAAGGTCACATAAACTTCTTCTTTAGATATATAAATGGTTATTGAAAATGTGTGTGTATGTCTGGTCTGTTTATGTGTGTGTGCTTTTGTTTTGTTTACTACCGACGTGAGTCTGTGTGTGTATTTATTTGATATGTATGTACGTATGTATTAGTTTGGTTGCCAGTGTGTGTATGTTTAAGAATGGTGATATTTATAACCCTGAATTCTGTGCAATGAGTCGGTAGAGAATGCTAACATACCAAGTTGGTAGAGAATGCTAACATACCAGGGGCAATGAAAATATGTGTTTCTGCTGTCGCCTTCATTAGTACAATATCCTTTGTGCAATAGAAAATAACCGGTGGACGATATAAAGGGAAAATAATAAGTGGTGAGGTGGATAGAATGTAACAATTAGAATGAAGATTAGGCTATGCCAATACAATAGGTTCAGGTGTCGGAACGCAAAAGAATTTTGAATAAATTTTACAGAAATATAAACGAATTGTGCTTGCAGATTGATATAAGAAATGTGTGTGGTATGTTGTTTTTTGTTTCAATGCGTGTTTGTGTGACTATGGGTGCTGGAATGCCGTATGCACATTTTAGTCATATGGAGTTTCCTCTTTGAGTAAAAAAAGTGCAAAGAGATGCCAATGGGTGGAACTGGAGTTGCAGAAATCCAAGGAATATGTGGAAGGAATTAGTGAGATCGAATCTCAAAACGCTGAAGCAAACAAGGGAGTTGATGAACCCGTCCAACTGAAGCTAGCATCGAAACGTTGGTTGCAAACTGCTGATTATATTCATGATGAATTTGATGATGATGACGATGATGATGATGATGTTATATGATGATGAAGTTGATGACGACAACAATGACGAGGAAAATGATGGTGATCATATATCACAGTCTAAGGTACCCTATCGGTTTCTAAGAGCTTCCTAATAACATGTCCATTATGATACCTCCTCAGACTGTCAAAACCTGGGATGGATAGGTCACTGTTAATCTCAAGCATCTTGTCAACGGACATAATAATTGTTAATCCAATTAACAATGAAATAAACAATGGCCTATAGATGCCACCGATATAATCATTACAGTGTTTGAAATAAAACACCAGAAACAGCAAAACCAAGAGATAAAAATAAACAAAAGAAATTAAAAACAAGCTGAAAAATTACCAAATAACTTCAGTACGCACTTCAAATAATAACTGTATTATTATAACCTCTTGGAATATCAGTAATACAGTATACAATTAAAAGAAACGTATTAACTCAGTGTGTGTTTATTTCTTAATCATTTTTTTATATTTTCTTCCTTCGATTTTATTTTGTTTGAATAAATTAACAGAGAAAAAGAAAATTGTGTTCAATTAAATTTTTGAAGTATTAATTTCCCCCTTGTTCACGTTAAAATAAGTTATTACATGATATGTAAGTAGCAATCTATGAAGACAGACGAAAAAAAACAAAAAAAAACAAGAAAATAACACGTTTAATATGAGTTTGTGATTAGGTTTAATTCGAATCGTGTTTTCCAAAGTTTCAATTTACTTATTTATTATATACTTCAATAGAAATGTATTTACGTAATTATAAGTTTCCTGTGCACACACATGTATACAAATATATATATATATATATATATATATATATATATATATATATATATATATATATATATATATATATATATATATATATATATGTATACATATATATATATATATACATACACACACACACACATATATATATATATATATAATCGCATATATATATATATATGCATATGCGATTCTTTATGTCTAAAAAGAAAAGTTCTTTGTTCTATATATAATTACAAATGAGTTGGGATATTAAATTAAGAAGCTATCATTTTGTCATTACACATCAGACGGATTCTGCTGCCGCTTCTTGAATGAGCTTTTCGTTGAATCTAGTCATTAATTATAGGGTTTGATGATATATTAATGAGAGTAACTCACACTTAATCTTATACTAATATCACATACTTTTGTCTAGTGCTACTTCGTGTAAATTTATCTTTGTGAATGTGAAAGAAAAAAAAAATGGAAATAATGAAAGTAACACAAAGATAAGCGTAATTCTTGAAGACAACTGAAATGTGAGATAATTACCACGCAGTTAAAAATGCATATCCATTCTGAAAATAAAAACTAACATTGAAGAACATACTGCATAGTTTACGAAACATACATCCTGCCTGGTAAAACACACAGTACGAACATAATGATATGTACACTGAGAAGACAAAATTGTCCAACTATTATATTTACAATACTCAGTATCTCTATGTGTAAAACATTATTCAAAAAGAAAATTCTTCGTTCTTCGTATTGCATTGTGTTATTCAGTCCAATAATAGATGTAAATAGTTATATTCCAATTTGTTTAACTTAGGTAAGCATGCACGTACCCTTGCATGGACTGTTGGAAAAATAAACTGTAATTTTCTTGGGGTATATATCAAGATATTCTAATGAAATATTTAATATATTATAACAATTTAATGGCATTTTATGATGCACTGTAGGGCTGTAAGAACTGTGATTCTTGTAAGAGCGTACTTTTAGTAATAGAGCACAATCACTAACACGCATTCACACTCAACTACACACAAACACACACAGTGTGTGTATGTGTGTGTGTTTGTTTGTGTGTGAGTATGCGTGATGTGAGAGTGATAGCGGGGGAGGGAGTAGCTATATATATATATATATATATATACCTATGTACATTTTTGTCTTGTATAATAATATGATATGGAAATAAAATACGTTACAAATATAAATAAATAAACGCATACATTTTTGGATATACAAGTAAGATTTCGTAAATCAAAATATGAATATGTATGAAATGGAATTATCACACATTTTAGGTGGAAATTATTTTGCACAATCATGCATAACTCAATATTTGTAAATAATAATGTGCACACGTCTCTCTGCACCTGTATACGTATTTATGCATATATATATATATATATATATATATATATATATATATATATATATGATAAATAAATAAATAAATATATATATATATATTATACAGTATTGTATATTTGCTTGTGTATAAACTTATTTGCTTGGTTGTATGTAAGTGTCCTATTTCCTAATTCGTAATTAACGCTTCTGAATCTTTATATTTTTACATAATAACAGAAATTTTCGTAGGCATCGCACGGCTGCTATTCTCAGAAAATCTTACCAATTCCATGTAAGCAAAAGTTGCCATTTATAAAACGTCATTCTACCTTGATTCTGTTATTTTTTGGCACCAAATACACATGCCCGACTATATTTATTTAAAAATCTGTCAATGCTGCCTACAGCAGATGTTCGCTTGCCACTATGGATAGTGTTTATTTAACGTGGTTTTCTTTAAATGTCTTGCTTATATAGTAAATAGTATTTGTTGTTCATTGTAAAATACCAGATATCATATATAACTCTCTCTCTCTCTAACTCTGGCTGGCTGTTTCGTCACCCCCTACTCTCTCTCTCTCTCTCTCTCGCGATATTGATAAATAAAAGCTATATATATATATATATATAAAGAGAGAGAGAGAGAGAGAGAGAGAGAGAGAGAGAGAGAGAGAGAGAGAGAGAGAGAGAGAGAGAGTTATATATATTAGATATGTATACGCATACATACACACGCCAACATACACACATATACATATATTTCTAAGTCTGTGTGAATGTGGTATGCTTAATATATAGATATATAAAATATTCAGATATACACAAGTTGAAAGTGAAGATACTTGAGTTCCTCTCTGCGTAGCTTTTGTAGATATTCGCTTGAAAAATCATAATCATATATATATCTATGTTGTCCTATCATAAATGAATACAACATTTACAGTCTATCACTATAAATAATTGTTTCTACTTTTGGCACAAGGCCAGCAATTACCAGTGAATTACTGGTACTTTATTTTATCGACCCCCATAAGGTTGAAAGGCAAAGTTAACCTTGGCGGGATTTGAACTCAGAATGGCAAGGGCCGTAACTCTATGCGTCAAAGCATGGCGTCCAACCCTCTACCGATACTGCCAATCCACCACCCTCTATCACTATAAATAATAATTGAGAAAATTGAGTAAATTACCCATGGAGATGGATACAATTATGCAGAAGCTCCTTCCGGGAAACGAACCCATATCTGTCGGATGACGGGTGACTGCTTTTAGTAAGACGTTCAGACCTCCCAGTTTGCTAAATGTCTTGTTTTCGGAGATTTTCTCTGTAGGTAGAAAGTCTGAGCATCCAGTATACACGCATTAAGAACAGTTTATGTTTCGAAATAAATCTTTCTACACCAATCACTCAGTACATTATTGGTAATTTATTTTATCGATCCCGTAAGGATGAAAGGCAATGTTAATGGAATGACCAAATGACCTTTTTTTTTCAACACAGTCCCAGGAAAATGCAGTTATTAATACGAAGAATTGTAAATAATGATTTCTACTATAGGCACAAGGCCAGTAGTTTAGGGAGAAGGGAAAGTCGAGCAATCCTATCCCAGTACGTTACGGGTGATTTATCTTATTGACACTGTAAGGATGAAAAGCAAAGTTAATCTCGGCGGGATTTGAACTCAGACCGCAAAGGGAGTAACTCTATGTTGCAAAGCATGGTTCCCGACCCTCTACCGATACTGCCATTCCAACTTCTAGCTAGAAACCTAAAATCCTCCTAAGCGGTGATAATATATGGTCAACACCCCTTAGTGTGTTAGCCAATGTACTCGGCTTGCTTGCTAGTAATACAGTTTTTTATTATAAACTATTTATCGCGATGGATTGGCAGTACCAGTGGAACGTCTGAGAACATGCATTGCGGCAGAATTCAAGCCATCTACGTTCTGAGTTCAAATCCTGCTGAGGTTAGCTTTGCCTTTCATTCTTAACGGGTCGATAGAATAAACCAGCAATAAGGCCCTGGGCTCCATTTACATCGACATAACCCTCCCCTAAATTTCTGGCCTTGTGCATAAATACGAAACCATTAAGATGAAATATTTCAGTTAGTTAGTCAAACATATCATTGAATCGAAGGGGATAGATATTTCTAATAAAATTGCGAATCCTCATTATAAATATCGACGCAGTTGTATATACTTTCTATTTTTTGAGAAATTAAGTAGGATATTTAGACATATGTATCTTTCCAAATGTATCGCTTTCACTTCGATTGATTTCGATTATGGTAACATATTTTATATTGTGTAAAATAATTTTTCGAATGATTAAGTAGATACTATGATTCCTGGGGAGATCCATTGCTGTCACTTTTCTCACTAACAAGCTGCATAATATATCTTGAGTGGAAGATCTTGTTTCTCGTAAATAATGCTAAACGTCTTAATACTTTACCACTAATGTTCTTAGTTTTTTCAACTAGAAACCACCTTTAGATAATTTGCGAATTTTGTGCACTGACAACTAAGAGGGTCGGCTGAAAATTTCATAGTCTTAAAGATTATAGGCTGATAAATATACTCTCGTGGGATGCCAAAATGAGGTTTAGTTTTCAACATAGTTACTGGAAACACACAATGCGGTTATTAATAAAAAGTGGTGAAATTAATGTATGCATATTTCACAGCTCTAGCACCAATCCTTCATAGACAACCAATGAACTTTTCAACGGAAATTCGTATGCTATTTGTAAAACATTTCTTCCCATCGATTTTTATCAATATAAAGTGTCGTTTGTTTGTATACAATAACAAGTATTTCATACACGTTAGTTATACTCTGCAGCCAGGAGAGTTGTTCAGATTAAGAAGTATATTTTTTACCTCCTTTTCTATCAAAACTTATAGAAAGGAAAATACACCAGCGTGTGTCTTGATATCCACGTTTGTGCTTCTTTAATATAGGTGTATTGGCAAAGAGGTTAGGACGTCTGGTAACACGATTTGTGCTATTCGTTTCTGTTCTCTGACGTCTGTGTTCAAATACCACCTTTCATCCTTTCGAGGGTGATAGAAAAGGTCCCAGTTAGCTACTGTCTCAATCTCTTTCTCATTTCAATTTTTTTTCTCTATATGTACTTCTCGGGAGGTAATCAACTATGTTCAGATCTAGAGAGAGGCCGAACCATTCCAGGTTTTAAAGTGGCCAAGATTGTACCCTTACGATACCGTCAGAATTTTCGGGTCTAAAGAAGAATACAGATAAAGATAAATGACAGTGACGTAAATGCGAGTTATATATCCTTCGGTAATACTGCCTGCAGTCAATGAATAGAGGTCTCTAATCTGGATTGAAGCCGTTCATACGAATGAGCATTACAGCTGTCGATAATTGACTTGGTGATGCGATAACTACCTTGGTGCAAATCATACATTCCTGACAAATTCTATTCCCAGTTGCACCTAATCCACATCAGTTGTATTTCTGATGCCATTGAAAAAGGATTAATATTAAATATATTCGTTTGCGTTTTAATTTAAATCTAAAGTTTTCTTCTGCTGGTCAGTATCAATATATAGAGAAGCGTACAAATTGTTGGTGTTTAGCTTCATGTCAAACCTGATCAAGTTGACATGAGATCAAAGACATTATATTATACAATACATTTTGCAATTTTTAAAGTTAGTTGGGTGTCGTTTGTTAGAAATATGGAAGCCATTTCTGAAAAGAGACGAGTCATTATAACTTTGCTTAATTAATATTGAATGGAGACTGTATAACGATACCGACAAGAACGACAACCAGAAGACTTTTGAATCAATGTGTTTGTAAAATTAAGTCAACGAGTTGGCAAAATTGGAACCATTGCGATATGTGTTGCGGCCCTGAGCGTTCTATGTTTAGATCCTATTGGAGTCAACTCTACCATTGCCTATCCAGTGTCGATTAATATAGTACAAATTAACTATTGTGGTCAATTCATTCCTGCCCATTTTTTTCTCTGTCCTTGCCTGACTATATGTATGTTATTTTCTTTCTATCTCTCCCTCTCTGTGTTCCCCTAACTCTTCTCTGTATCCCTCACTATATCGGATTCACCTGTGTTGTGCCAGGAGAAATGTTACAAAAACAAAAAAAAAAAGTTCGACGGCGTCTCTTTCTAAAAAAATAGTACAACGTTGATTCTTTATAATATATAAACCTCCATCCATGCTATTAGATCTGTCCAATCAAGGCCTGGAGTACACTCAAGTAATAAAGAGAAGTTTTATAAACACGTGATTAAGTGTTTTGGATTCTCATTCATGAGTAATGGACGGAGCGGTGCCTTGAGTTCTTGGGTAAAATACTTTATTTAACGTTTTTCGTTTTGCTATGGTTTACACCAGTCAGTTAGTTTCTGTAATTTAATGGCGACTAGAAACATTTTCTCTTTGGTCCGATCTGCATAATTGTTCCTTCTATTTTCTGTGTAAAGGCAAACAACTCAATGTGAATGTTTGTTTAATTGTACAAATCTGTGAAATAATGTTTTCTGATTGAGGCACTAGACCAACAATTTTTGGGGAAGGAAAGTCAATTAAATCGTCCCCAGTTTATTATGCTACTTTATTTTATTGAGCCTTTAGGGATGAATGGCAAAGACTAACCTCGGTGGAATTTGAACTCAGAACGTAAACAGATCGGACGATATGCCTCAAACCATATTGTCCGAAGCTCTACCGACACTGCTAATCCACTGCTTTAGCAAATCTGTGAATTATTGAAAGTATGTTTAGGAATTTAAGAAACCATATCATGAGAATGTAAGAATCATTATTTTAGAAATAAGTCGATGTGCGGACACGAAACAATAAAGAACTGTTCTTAGTATCTTATAATACGACATCTTGGCTGTTGTGAATTAAAAGTGCTGTTTCAATCATTTAACATCAGACATTTAAAGTCAAGTCTTTGCCTGTGGTTATAATTCTGCAGTATTTCATGACAATAAGCGAATAAAAAACCAATATACACACAATTGCATACATACACACAGAAAAACACTCATATACACACCATCACAGGCACATATAACACACGCAATCGCAAACATTCAAATACACGCCATCACACGCACATATAAACACACACTCACAAACGCTCATGTATACACACAGATGCAAGGGTACTTATCATATATACATACATTCTCGTAACACTTACGTATACACACGTATGCAAGCGTACTTAGCACATATACGCGTACATACATTCTCGTAACACTTACAATGCACACACAGATGCAAGCGTACTTAGCACATATACATACATTCTCGTAACACTTACGTATACACACACACGTACACACACAAACACAGGTACACACACACACACACACACACTCACGCACACACACAGAGACAGAGGCATGTTCAAGCTATATACGCAAAACTTACAATGAGTTACTTCAATGTAACGTGAAGAAGAAATAAAATAAAATACTTGTCAGATGACAAGTTTTATATATTATAATATTGTCTTGGGTAAAAAGCAAAAGTTCTCAGTGGGAATAGAAAGATTTAATTTATGGTGAGAGAAAAAAATGGTGTCAAGCTATGATTTTGCTCAGATAAATGTTGTATTTTTTAAGTTTATTCATTTCTTTATAAAAAAAATAGCAAAAGGAGGTTACATAAAAAGGTTGAATATATGAATTATTATCGCTAGTACATGTGTGGCCAACCTATCACAAATTCTACTAATTTTGTTAATCTTTATATTCGCTACTTATATAATGTATCTTACTAATTTACTTAAAATACCAACTTTTTTTTATATATTAAATAGAAATAGGGTTCATAAATAACATTCGAAAATTTCTAGTGACTCTTGATAAGGTTGTTTTTCCCTAGTTATATGTGGTATTATTTAGGGTGTGACTAACCTAATATGAATTATATCCATTTGCTGGGTGGTCCTTCTGTAACTAGATTGTATATGTGTTGCCGTTGTTTTTGTTTAACTCTTCATAGACCCTAAACCTGAAGTCTTATATATAAGCAATATAATATAGTTTAATTATTGTATTCCCACAAATGATTCAGAAACATCCTGATTAGTAGATGGCAACATTTATTTGCAAGATATATGGCTATTATTCAGAACACAATGAGCCAACATTTACAGACATCGTCGTTGAATAAAAACATTTCGTTTTGGTTATTGTTTACATACGAGACATCCCAGATGAAGCCCAAGAATTAGTCAATAGTTTTCCAGGCAAGATTACTCCATTTTATTATTATGTGGCATAAAATAGCATAAAATATATCGCCATCATGATTACCATCGTCATCATCGCTCAATATCATCACCATCACCGCCTTCATCTTCATCATCATCATCATCGTCAATATCATCATCAACTTCACCACCACCACCAACACCACCACCATCTTCATGATGATGATGATGATGATGATGATCATCATCATCATCATAATAAATATCATTATCTTCATCATCATCATTATATTAAACATCATCGTGATCATCATCATCATTCATCATCATCATAAACATCATCATCTTCATGATCATCATCATGATCATCATCATCATCATCATCGTCACCGACATCATTCAACAACATTATCACCATCATCATTAGGGCGGTGAATTGGCAGTATCGGTAGAGGGTCGGACGCCATGCTTTGCAGCATAGAGTTACGGCCCTTTTATGGTCTGAGTTCAAATCCCGCCGAGGTTAACTTTGCAATTTCATCCTTACGGGGTCGATAAAATATAGTACCAGTAATTCACTGGGATAATTGCTGGCCTTGTACCAAAAGTAGAAATAATGATCATCATCATCATCATTATAGCGCCATTGTACTCCTCATCATCATCATAATCTTCATCACCATTATCATCATCGTCAGCAACTTCCTTACTTAGGGAACTCTGATATAATCTACAACAAAGGCAGTGTTAACGCGTTACTTGTGAAATAATTCAATAATAGAGCTACAAGATTGTCAGGGTATTAAATGACATCAACTAAAACTGGGTGTGTAGATACTAATTTAGATTAATATCACATGGAATCTAAACTCATTTAACAACAGCTAATATATATATATTTTTTTTTAAATATTAAATTTGCAAATTGTTCGAGATTTTCTTATATTTCTTATATTTCTTTTGTATTAATGCTTGTTTCATTATTTTTATTTTTATTTATAAAATGTGCTGACTCGTTCTCTTTCAATATACAGACTTTTTCACAGACACTCTATGGCATATATCTATCTATCTATCTATATATATATATATATATATATATATATATATATACATACACACGGACATACGCATACATTTATTCATATACACACATCTAAATACAAATATATGTATATATATATATACATATACATATACATACACAATCACATACACACGGACATACGCATATACTTATTCATATACACACATACACATATATATATATGTATGTTTATATATACACAAATGTATATGTATATATATATATGTATACATATATATATATATCTTTGTGTAGATATTTGTAGGGTGTGTCTCTGTATGTTTAGATATATATACTTGTTTTCATGCCGCTCTCTTATATAATTATTTCCAAACACACACAATAATACACGTACATCACATGAACAATACAACTTTAGCTGCTGTATTTTTACGATAGTGTACATTTCCATGAAAGTCCTCACGTCCTCATATTTTTCTCTTTTATTGTTTCCATAAGGCTATGATGCTCTACGGCATGGCTTTCGTTTTATATATTATATAAAGGGCAAGTATATTTCGAAGAGTGCATGACTCACATCACTATAAAAACAGTTACCACAATATACATGTACCATAGGTAGAGTGAAATATCACAAAGCATTCGCATATTTACCTAAGTCTCTTCACTCTTTTTATATATCTACTCGAGATTATGTTCCCTGTATATCATTTTTGAACAATACGTTTCGTGAACTATCTCTACCAGTATTAATCCTATTGTATATTTCACCCTCCTAATGCACAACTCTTCTTTCTCTCTCTCTCTCTCTCTCTCTCTCTCTCTCTCTCTCTCTCTCTCTCTCTCTCTCTCTATACATACATACATACATACATACATACATACATACATACATACATACATACATACATACATACATATATATATGTATATATATGTATATATATATAAATATATATACACATTTATTGTTTCAATGAAGCTCAAAGCTCTGTACACTATTGAACACTTAACCGCAAGCCCTCTCGACTAAACCTATTTAAAATACATTTCTGGAAACTCAATGTCATTGCGGTTTCTAAACAAGAGAAAATCATTCAGGGAAGAATTATAAGACAAATAATGCACTCGCTCACAAGTAAACAAAAATACATATGTTTGAGTGTGTTTTGGAAATCTTTCGCTTCTGACGATATATGTTTCAATGGAATGATAAAAGGATCATCTTTCTTGTGAAATGTATTTTAAAATGCCTAAGCCTTCCATAGAAACGCCTAATTTTATAGACATATTTACGGAATTTAAGCGTGCAGCTCACATATTTAGATGTTTCTCCAGAAGTACAGTGAAATAAGTTTCCCTTATCTAGGAGGCTACGCATCACCATGAAACGAACTGAATATATATATATGTGTGTGTGTGTGCGTGTGCGTGTGCGTGTGCGTGTGCGTGTGTGTGTGTGTTTGTGTGTTTGTGCATGCGCGCGTGTGTGTGTGTATATGTATGGGATTTGCTCATAGAAATGTCCCCTCTGAGGCACAATTCTACGCTACCAGGGTTGACCAAAGGAAAGTTAGAGGCCGAACAGCTTGGCATCAGTGACGTCTCAACTCAGATCTACAGCTCAGTGTACTGGAGCAATGTGAAATAAAGTATTTGGCTCAAAAACACAGCCCTGTCCAGGAATCAATACTCAATTGGTTAGAGCCCGACTCTTTAACCACTAATCATGCATCTTCCCCTACACGCATACACACACACATATATATATATATATATATATATATATATATATATATATATATATATATATATATATATTTATATATACTTTAAGAGAAAGAAAGAGAGAGAGGAGGGGGAAGAGTGAGAGAGAGGAGGGGGAAGAGTGAGAGAGAGAGAGAGAGAGAGAGAGGCGAATGATTGAATAAGAAGGAGAGGGAGATTATACATTTTAAATATAACTGAGAAAGATCATATCATAAATTTAAGTTTCAGCATAACTTTAAAAGAAAATATTTTCTTTGTAATTCCCATCTGTTCTGTCAGCGTTTACGAATGTTAAATTGTAAACACATATTTAAGAAAGCTCGTAGAAGCTAGTTTGTTTTTCATTTCAATTTTCCTAAAAAAAGACACATATATTTCTTACATAGGAATATTGATCAATAAACTTATGTGTCAAAGTCGTGTGGGTTAGAGGTTAGGGTATTCGTCTCGCCATCCTACGGTCGTGAGTTCGATTACCAGTGTGTCCTTGAGCATATGCAAATTAGGCTGCTCAGCTGTTAATATGCATAAGGAACGTATATACTTTCAAACGTTCAATCATTTGACAGGAAGGTATACGATGCTGACGAAAGTTAATGAGCTTGAAACCAGTTCATCGTTCCTTTGTCAGTCTTGAACAAAAGGGCAACGATGGTTGCTGAAAACTGTACGTCTTAATTCGGGCTGTTTGTTTACAAACAAACCGAACATTATAATAAATGTTCGGTAAACCCATGCGTACATATATATATGTGTGCATCTATGCATATATATGCATACTACTGTACGTCTGTATGTACGTATACTGTACGTATACATACTTACATTTAAGTACCAGCCGTACTAAGAGTGAGAAATGAAATTTCATTTCATTCTTTTCCATTTATATTGATATATATATATATATAACAAAGAAGGTGTGGTAAGATACCAGTTGGACCATAACGCACCAGAGTACTCAATACTTAGGCTAGTAGAGTGGGTAATAGGAAAAGAGTCAGGACCCCGACGTCTGAGTTCCGGTCGTTTCGGATCTAGTTGAAACAGCCGGAGCTCAGCCGTCGGTGTCCTGACTCTTTTATATATTTACATGTGATTCTTGTAAATTCATTGAGAGAGTGGATGTTGGCTGGGCCATACGTAATCTTAACGGATAATATATGTATATATGTGTGTGTGTGTGTGCGTATGTGTGTGTGCGTGCGTGTGTGTGTGAGTGTGTGTATGTGTGTGAGTGTGTGTATATATATATATATATATATATATACTAGAAGTTTAGCCCGGTTTGCTCGGGTTTGTTCATTTGCTATGAAAAGTTACATACAGGTAAACGTGGCTTGAAAGAGAATAAGCTTATAAATTAAGTGCATAAAGCAGTTGAACCGGTTATTAAAAGTTACGAACCAATTAGCATTTTGGACAATCAATGATGGGTTAATAATCTTCCAATAGCGAATTTAGCAGACCAAAGTTGCAAGATGGTGGCCCTGATGCTGCTAGGTGTCAGATCTGTCCGCCATGGGTGACCCTACCAGGAAATAGTTTTCCAGACAGCATAGCTCCAACACTTGCACCAACATCTACAGCAGTTCTTTGTAGACGATATTTCATGTCATCCATTGAGGAGTGTAAGCAAAAAGTCCATTCCTGCTCCCTATGCTGGAACAGGCAACATAAAGTTGGCTATGGGAGAAGTATGGCACCCCTAAATGGATGCCCATTACCGACAATGTTTGCCCTTGTGACTTGTTAATGGATATGGTAAAACATGGTCTCACCGTGAATTGGGATCGCCGGAATCGAACGGGATATCTGACGCCGAGGGGAAAAGGTTCATCCTTGGCAGTGTATTCGGCAGAATTGCCAGAAGTACAACACTATGGGTGTTGTCATATTAATATTTAACCAATTAAAGTCGTAAAAAATAAATAATTTAAACATTCCGATTCATATGTCTATAGCATTAATCTGTTATATGAAGTGTTATTTTGCGGGTTGTTATTTGCAATAAGCCGATTTAAAATATCCCAGAAAAGCCGTATGTCAATACGGAACTCCAATGATTCCCTCAGCAGTTAAATTATAGAGAGGGGGGATTAATCTATTATAGAGAGAGGGAAGAGCGACGGAGAGAGTAAAGATAAAAAACTATAGGGAGGTGTGTAAAACAGTGTTGTCATATAGAGAGTGAAGAGCGACAGAGAGAGTAAAGCAGTTAAATTATAGAGAGGGGGGAATGATTTATTATAGAGAGGGGGAAGAGCGACGGAGAGAGTAAAGCTAAGAAACTATAGGGTGGTGTGTTAAACCTCAAAGCATGAAGAGAGTAAAGCAGTTAAATTATAGAGAGGGGGAATAATCTATTAGAAAGAGAAGGAAGAGCGACGGAGAGAGTAAAGCTATGTTTGAGTAAAGCTATGATGTTGCTTAGTTTTCAAAGTTTATGTCGCGTTCCTGAACGAAGTTTTGTCGCTGTTGTAAACTGTAATGGTGATAGGGTAGTAGAGACAGGCATTAACCTTTTAAAGAGAGTTGCAGATGAGATTGAGAGGGAAGTGGAGGGAGTGATGAACCTTTTAAAGTGAGTTGCA
>OZ024748.1:56471861-56476861 GCA_964016885.1 Eledone cirrhosa
CATCCCTTTCCTTTATATTGAACAAGATGCAATTCTATCCTACAGTATTCCCTCATTATCTTTGAGTATATCCCCTGACGAATTCATATAAAAGGCTGCCATTCAATGTTTGGCTTTTCTCTTTATTGGTGGAAAAGCTTTCAACCACAGACATCAACGAATATGTGCCAGCATACTCTAAAGCTTACTTGGGTACGCACTTGAATATTGCATAATGTTTCAAACCATGCGACCTCTACTGTGAGCTTTTGCACATACACACCTTTATCTCTGGTCAGTGAATGTTGTCTATGTTTATTTATTTTTTACAGTTACAAAATATCTTCTTTTGGTAGGAGCTGCCTAGGCTCGTCCCACAAAACACGCGATTCCGTTTAATTAGGCTCTCTTTCTATTGCCATCAACATGTACAACACTTCCAGGTCCCCTCTAACATCTACGGCGTCCACCCCAATATATACACCACAGTGTATGCACAGTGTATACACAGTGTATACACCACGGATATGACTTTCCTGTGTTGTCATTAGTAATATATGAAGCGAAATGATGGTAGAGTAAATCTCGTTGGCCTCTCTGTTGCCCTCAAATCCCTTTGTGTTTACACATTATATGGTTTTGTAATTAGCCACTGTCAGTATAATCCTTTTAATTGGGGTGGATACAGTTCGCTTCGTTTCGATACTAGAGACATTGGAAGGGTGTTTGGAGGGCATTTTATACCTGGTGGAGCCCATCCCTCTCCATATTTGAAGACAATAGATGTCTTCCAGTCAAAAATTGATAGTATGAGAGAGAGAGAGAGAGAAAGAGGAATAATCGACTGCTGTACTTTTGTTATCTATCTCGAAAGAATAAAAGGCAAGAGAGAAAAGAGCCTGTTTGAATATCGCCAAGTATTCTACCCGACGTCCTAATGACATTGCTAATTCCCGGCCTTCATCGATAGCAGTAGCAAGCTAGTGCATTATTGTCTTTACACTATAACACACCAAGTACCAAGTAACAGTTCTGATGTTTTAATTGCAATATGCACTGATTCAAAACGTTTTACCTTGAGCAAACCCAAATACAGGATAGGTCTTGATATTGTGAGGATATTCCCATTTCATTGAAGAATTTCCATACACGTGATTATTATTGCTTTATTGATTTCAGTAAATAATTGTCATATAATGAAGTTATAATAAGCTAAGTCACCATATTTGTCTGTGATATGGAGAATTATTCAGGATAGCAGCAAACGTGATTAAATATGTCCAAACCAATTATTTATATCCAATAACATATTATACATATATATATACTCATATTTATATATATATATATATATATATATATATATATATATATATATATATATATATATATATATATATATATATATTTATTTATTAAAATAACAGATTAAAGTTATATATATATATATATATATATATACACATACGTATTTACATATACATATATAAATGTGTAAATATATATATATATATACACATACGTATTTACATATACATATATAAATGTGTAAATATATATACATATATATATGTATATATATATATATATATATATATATATATATATATATATATATATATATATATATATATATATATATATTTAATATTCAGGTAGAACTTTATTACATTTCAGACGTAATTCCAACTCTCAAATTGTTGATTTCGGTTCAAATAATAGAAATAATAATATTAGAAGCAAAGCCGGAATGATTACGCATGCGCCAGACTTATAACGATACTGCTATGTAGATCTAAACGTTGACTCGAAGTAGGTATAGACACATTTCTTTTATCGATCTCTGTTTGTCGAAACGGTATATTGCTGGACATAACCACAAGCACACCCAAAAATGTATATCATGACTGTTCATACACTGTTCATTCATTTTCCTGACATTAGTACATTACTCTATGTACTATACATGCACCTTTGATGAGTTGTAGTGCACCTGAGCACTGTACACAATCATTTCATTATTATTATTATTATCAAAGGGCGGTGGATTGGCAGTATCGGTAGGGGGTCGGACGCCATGCTTTGACGCATAGAGTTACGGCCCTTGCCATTCTGAGTTCAAATCCCCCCGAGGATAACTTTGCCTTTCATCCTTATGGGGTCGATAAAATAAAGTACCAGTCACGCACTGATTTCGATTTAATCGACTTTCCCCTCCCCCCAGATTACTGGCCTTTATTATTATTATTATCATTATTATTATTATCATTATAACTGTTAGAAAGATTGATATGTATTCGAAGATATTTTGTAATCTGACTTTCATGATTGATCTTCATCATCAATATCATCATCATCATCATCAGAGAGAGGGGTATCCGAATGCAGAAGACATTCAAAATAGTCTATGAAAGGAAGGCCGTCAGTAAATCTGGTGTAGTCCATTCTTTGACATTGTCCAACCAGCTTTTGCGTTGACGTCGCGTCTACCTCCACGGTACCTTGCGTGATTGTCTTTCACAGGCTGTCATGTTATGTTAAGTAACGTGGCCAAACCACGCCAGTTTCCTCCCTTTGACAGTGAAGAGAAGAGGTTCCTGGTGACCCTCAAAACTTTCAACCTTTCACAGCACGTATTCATTGGTTTTACGGTCCCAATAGGAAATACGAAGGAGTTTCCTCATGTTATATTCCTCAACTACCTTGATTTTTCTCTCTGTTTCTGCCAAAAGTATCCAGGTTTCCCCTCTATGTTTGACCATTTAAATTCAAATGATGTAGTGTTTAAAATACCTAGTCTGTCACTTTGTTTACCAGCTTTCTTTTATTCTTAAGTGAGTTTCGTAGAGTCTAACTATTGAATATAATTGAACCGGAGCCTATTATGAAGACAGTTCTGAAAATGATCATGGAGCCTGCTGTCATTTAACAGAGTTGTGTTTAAAATCGATTCATCTAGGTAAAGTTCAATAAATATTGAGGAAATTATACATCTTACTTGGTAGTAAAATCATCAATATATATTTATATCGTATATCAATCCTTAACTTTATTATAGTACAATTAATTACGGCAACCAATAAAACATGAATCATTATTTTCGCTATTTATAAATGTAATTTGCATACGCACTAAATGTGTTACCTTATAACCCTTTAATTTTGTGTTCGAATTTTGTGAAACCAATGTTTGATGGATCACATAAATGATATGCATACATATTTGGCACTCGGTGTACTGTAATATATCGTTTGTATACAGCTATATATGTTCATACAGAGAGAAAATGGCAATATCGATAGGCGAATGGAATAATATTTTCTCAAAACCATTAGTTATAGGATTGTAGGAAATTGAATTGGAATGAAAATCTAAATTGAATGAAAGGTCTGGTTGGTTCGGAGGTTAGCAAATTGGAGTTTGATAAAACCTGCGTAGATAATGTTATAATGTTAGAGATGTAAATACATAAATGTAAATATTCAAAATAGTGGTAAAATATACACGACCATAAATAATCGTGCGGATGTATATGTGTGTATATATATATATATATAATATATATATATATATATATATATATATATATATATATATATATACATATATGTATATATATATATATATATATATATATATATATATATATATATATATATATATATATATACATATATGTATATATATATATATATATATATATATATATATATGTATACATATATGTATATATATATATATATATATATATATATATATATATATATATATGTATATATAAATGTATATATATATGTATACATATATATGTATATATAAATGTATATATATATGTATATATATATGTGTGTGTGTGTGTGTGTGTGTGTGTGTGTGTGTGCGTGTGTGTGTATGTATGTGTGTGTGTGTGTGTGAACGTGTTTTAAATTATACATGCGCATATAGTTGAGGAGTCAAAATAGAACTTGATTTGCTACAGTGATGGACAAATATATGTGGAGTCTCACAATCCATAGTACATTCTTACATATACATGTATAATCTATGTCTCTACATATCAATTTATCTCTCTCTATCTGACTTTATACCTATCGCTCGCTCTCTCATCTAAATATTTATATATGTGTGTATGCTTATACGTAAATGTGGGTGATTCGTTGCATGTAAAGCAATAGAGCCTGCAGCTGACTTGGTTATAGCTCGCTACAGCTGGTTAACCAATGTAGTGAAGCAAAAAGCAGCTTTGTAAGTCATTTCTGTGTAATACGCTGTGTCTCCTTAGATAAAACTCTTGAAGATATTCTTCGCCCACATTGAAGCTCACTTGGTGACATTATGGTGCAAGAATAAATTAGCAGGGGATCATAGATCGGCAGTTACATCTAAGCAGTATACTTGCGACTAGGTTAACAAATGTCTTTTATTCGCGCAAAGAAATAATACATGTTGTTATCTGTTTCCTGCGAAATAAATTTGTAAGCGGAATAGTGAGATTTTAACCTGTAAATGTTAACTTAGACATCCATAAAGTTATTGGCATTTACATTCAAATCGTGGAATTTTGCTACTTTGTTAAAATACTGTCTCATATTTCCTCTATCAAATCAAGAAGTTAAGAATTCTTGGAGTTAGTAAAGACACACACACACATAAAACGTAAATACCTGTATATTTGCATACATATGAACGTATGTATAGATCTTTTACATGTTTGAATATATAATCAAATATATATCTGTATAAGCATACATACATAACTTAATGCATTCATTCACACATAAAAATATGTATGCATGTATATATATATATATGTTAGTTGCTATCGTGTGTGTGTATAGATATGTTTATGTGTGTGCGCGTGTGTGTATATATATATGTATATGTATATTATTATTGTTGTTGTCGTTATTATTATTGTTATTATTATTATTATTATTATTGTTATTAATATATATATATATATATTAAGGAAAAAGAACAAAGGAACTTTTATGACATTACAACAAGTTTATTGCCGACAG
>OZ024748.1:56481861-56489361 GCA_964016885.1 Eledone cirrhosa
TTAATACGAGTAAACAAAGCAAATAGAAAAACAAAATATTTTGATCGAATTACGATTATACTTTAACTCTTTGATGTTACACTCTCTTTTCATTCGATGCATACGCAAACACACACACACACCTATATATATATATATATATATATATATATATATATATATATATATAGGCAAGTACGTGCGTCACTTCCTGGGCCTATATGGAGAGTAGGTTTCTACGTATCTTCCTATCGATCTGTCTATCCACTCTGTATACGTGTATATATATATATATATATATATATATATATATATATAGAGAGAGAGAGAGAGAGAGAGAGAGAGAGAGAGAGATAGAGAGAGAGATTCTTGAATATGTATCCAACCTCCCTGTGTACATGTTACTTTCAAACTTTAGCTGAATGAGCACTCAGTACGTGGGAGTAGAATTAAGGAAACAATTTCCGAAGAGAAGCTGATAGTTACTGTGTAGTTTCAGCTCAAGTCATTTCTCGTCTAAAATAGAAAAATTAATTCTGGGTTTAATTATATCTCATTACGTCCGAAATATAACCACCCAGAAGTCAACATTTGTCCAAGATTCGGCCATGATATAATATACATTTTCGACATGATGTTAGTAAGTCGATTTGTCTGTCGATATTTCTCTCCACAAAGTTTAGGTTGTGTAACTATGGTGTTGGCCTGAAACGTTCATTGGTTCACGCTACCTATGAATAAGTGAGGCTAGAACTATGAAATGTTGCATGCATTATTTACAACTCTTAGGGTGGTTGATTGGCAGTATCCCATCGAGGTTAACTTTGCATTTCCTCCTTACAGGGTCGATAAAACAAAGCACCAGTAACGTAAAGGGGTAGATTTGCTCGACTTTCCCCTACCCTAAATTACTGGCCTTGTGCCTATACTAGAAATCATTATTTATAATTCTTCTTATTAATAACTCCATTGTTTCTTTCCGGTGACTGTGTTGAAAATTAAAGCTCATTTGGTCATACCATTTTCGGTTAGCCGATGGTCTTATCCGCCGACACTCCTATATTAAGAGATCTTTCTCTCATTAGACTTAATTCTCTTCTATGCTTTCATCTATTTAATTTGCGGCTGTTGATTTTATCAACAAGCTTTCTGAACTAGAAAATATTATAATGAAATTATTTCCTTTCGTGTATTTTTCTATACTGCATACAAATTTCATTGAGGTTAGCTACACATTTCATTCACGACAGGCTGAAATTAAATCTACAATTTTGACCAACCCTGTGGTCAAATTAACAAGAACGTTCTTTCAAATGAAACATAATATTTTACAAAAAAGTTTATATTAGATAATTGAATACGTTAAACACAATACTAACGAAGTTATTAAGAATGATGTTCTTCAACACTCACCAAAGGTTGTTATTCTCATACCGATGGCATAACCCGCATTCTTACAGTGGTTTAAATTCCGCTAACGGACTTCAATAACCAGTGCAGTAATATTATTTAGATTCAAAATTAAACTATAGTGAATAAAATAGAAATGTAATAAGAGTGTTACTAAACATAAGCAGTGAATGAAGGTTTCATAGGTAAATTAAATATTTGCAATGACCCTAGCGTACACAGTGTCTCACTTCGTATACTATATACACACAAATAGACAGTATATTTTTTAGATTTTATCAGTGAATTCCTAAATGTTCACAAAATCGCTGAATAATAAATTAAATTTTGTTTGATTTTGTTCTGTATTTTTCATAAAAGAATATAAAATAAATTAAATCTGTTTTAATTATAAATCAATTTACAGTTGCCATTGCAAATTTATGTAGTTATATCCGCATAAAATTTAAAATGACCCGTTTATTCACCATGTTAAACAACACACACTGTCATTATATTAAAATAAACAACACCAAAAAACCAGTGAAATAGAACCCTCCCATTTCCATCTAAAACTGAACCCAACTCAACAGAAGTTAATCTTAACCTCCGGGACAGAACTATTTATTTTAAAATAACGAATAAATAACTAAATAAATATATAAATATATGAATAAAACGATAAACAATTATTAACAAAGGGGCCTTTAAACGATAATTGTATATGCTAAAACCCGATATGATTTACAAGACAAAACGAGAATATTGGTGTATTATAATATATACACACGCATATATATATATATATATATGTGTGTGAGTGTGTATATGTGATTGCCTGTGCATTTTTGTATATATATATATATGTGTGTGTGTGAGCTTGTATGTGTGCTTTCCTGTGTATTTGTATATATATATATATATATATGTCAGGTCACTCTGGAGTGCTACTGGTAACATTTAAACCAATACAACCTCTCGTATGGTCGGGTCGTCGGTGACTAAACTGGCAACCCCACCAAGTTTACTTGGTGATGAGGGTGATTTTGGACACCCTGCAGAACAAAAAAAAAACCTGACAAAGGGCGGAAGAACTCATAAGAGCCAACGGCCATCAAAAAATTTCTAAATATGTATATACACATGTACATATGTATGTGTATATATATGCGTGTGGATGTGCCTGGGGTATCAAGGCGGGGCATGTACCTCTGTAGGGAGGGCTAGCCATGCCCTTTCCAGGACAGCTCGTCCTGCATTGGGTCCCACCTGACACTCAGATCTCACCTGTGGCCCCAAAAAGCTGTAGCATGCGACAGCGACCGCACCACTGTAAACTCGCGGGCCGAACTAGGTTGAGGGTAGCCGGATGGGTCTGAAACCCCTGGTGATTTAGATAGGGGATTCCTGTCCCTGCATGCGAAGGCTGTACCCGGCGGAGTGAGTGTAAGAGGACAACATCGTCCCAATGGTCACAAAGGCTGCGACAGCAAGCGGTGTGGAGCGCTAGGGCACGTCAAGGCACTACAGACGTCGTGGTCATCCACTGCAGTCAGGGAAGTTCCTGGTCGTGATGGTCCTCCATACCACCGGATTCTGGCTTCTGCGGCCGAGTGAGTGGGACCGTCAATGTGCACTGGCCCTCCCACTATAAACCTTTTCCGCACAGGTTTCTTCTTTAGCGTGCACCCCCAAAGCCCTGCGGCGATGGACGAGAGGTGGATGTAACAGGTGGAGGTAACCTCTGGGATTTTCTAGTCTGACTCCGCTCTCTTCCTCTGTCCGCACTGTCCCCGGACTTGCAAGTCAATGATCGGCCTCCACAGCCACCTTCGTTCTCACGGCAGACGGGAACAACAATAAAGATGATGTCATCATGGTTTACGATGGACAACCAAGATATATGTATATATAAATGTGTGTGTGTGTGTGTGTGTGTGTGTGTGTGTGTGTGTGTGTGTGTGTGTGTGTGTGTGTGTGCGTGTGATATAACAAGGTTATTGAACCCCAAAATATTATTAACAATTTAAAGGGCACGAAGGGTGAAGGAAAACTCGAAAATTGGATTATTCTTAGTTACAAGCAATTAAACTCTTAGCACTCAAGCGTGAAATATACGAGGCCTTTTAAATTACTCACATACTCGTTCATATTGATATTCTCTATTATACGTATTGCCCTATTTTACACAGCAAACATGTCCACACCTTTAAAAAAAATATAAAAATTTGATGACAGTTTCGTTGAATTGGACAGCTACTATTCCTCTGCCGATTATGTAGGTTGTCGCTGAATTGGTGAATTTAAAAGAGAACATTTTTTGAAGTTCTCTCTAAAGGAAATAGTGCAGAGTTGCATGCAAATTGAAACAGAAAATTTAAAGGGATTTCAAGAGATTGCCGAAAATGGGTTTGAGAAGTTGATAAAAATTATGCCTTCAGGACTGTAAAGCGATCGGCTGCGTTTACAGGTCCTTGTGAGTAGCATGATATATATATGCTTCCCTCGCTTCACATGATTTACGTAGATGGTAAAAGCAATCCAGGTTTTAGTAGGCATTGATTAGCTTCAAGAATCCTATGCAATGTTCGTTAAATGAACCGTAGCATTGCAATATTCGTTAAATGAACCGTAGCATTACAACTATAAGCAAACCACTTAGATGATTTGCAGCTAAAATTTGGTGTGATTAGGATTTGCTGGTACCTACATGAGCATGATGTGTCTTATACTGGATGCGATCTAATACATGCTCCCTTGTGATCTGATGAAGATTTGCGTCTTATTTTATGCAGTTTAAATAAATTAGTTTTGAAACTGCAGTCGTTTTCTTTCTTCAATAACTACTCCATTGATTTGATCCTTGGATTCATAGATCTTATTCTGAGATTGAAAATGAAAGCCAGTACTGTAACTCTATATGCATAATTAAATTACGTCACACCATATATTTCACGTTAAACCTCCAATAATTAACATGCACGGTTCTCCTAAATATTAAGCCGTCTTTTTTAGTAAATGAAGGTCATGTTGAGTAATATAATTATTTCTACTATAGGCACAAGGCCAGTGATTTGGGGGCATGGGAAAGTCGATTAAATCGACCCCAGTACGTTACTGGTGCTTTATTTTATTGACCTCGTAAGGATGAAAGACAAATTAACCTCGGCGGGATTTGAAATCAGATCTTAAAGGACCGTAACTCTATGATGTAAAGTAGGGTTTCCGATTCTCTACCGATTCTGCTGCAATCCACTTCCCTGGTTGAATACTATAATGCCAGATATACATAATCAGGGATGGTCACTGTGAGATTGTTTCTAGAGAAAGGTTTGTTGGAACGTGTCTGACTCTGCAATAAAAAAAAAAACAAAGAGACTACCAAATATTTTAGGACAATGCCACTACACAACCATTTACCTTGTTAGAAATGACAGCCAGATATTTCATTTCTAAAATCATTGTAAACAGAATGTATATGGGTAATTTAGTTCTTTATAAACTGCATTCGAATAAAATACAAAGACTGTTTAGTATACGTGATCTCTGACAAAAAAAAAAGAATATATTATGTATCGCCCTGTTGTCCATTTATATGACATTGTATTGGAACGTTGACATCTACTATCAACTGTCCAGTAAAAGTAATTGTGTTTAGAATTCTGATACAGATTAAATAACAAACCATTTTCTCCAGAAATGCTTGAAACTTTCAACACAATATACATTCTTCTATATTAACTATGGTATGTGTTTCCTAAACAAAAATATGAAAACTCAGTCAGCTAAAAATTAACAATACAGATGCTGTTTTTGTCGTTGTTGTTGCTTCTATTGTTGTTATTCATATTATTTGATTCCAGGTCATCTCTTCTGATCCATCAGACCAATGGTCCAAGGCATACAAGTCGAGAAATATGCTGCCATTATTTTTTTTAGATTTGCCATTATTTTATTTCGAAAGGTAAAGAGACATTTGTAAAGGGACGTAACCGCTGTTTCTATGAGATTCCGCAGACATAAAAAAAAAATCCCTCCCCCGTTTACTGGAGATAATAACATTGAAGTGTTATGTTGAAAAGAAAGTTAATGATTGGAAATACAATAAAAGAAGTTTTTAGTAGCAAAACAATATAAACAAACAAATAGACTAAAATATCCAAATAATTTATGTTTTGCATATTTTCTTATAATCCATTTGTTTTTTGATGTTTTTTATTTTTTTTTATTTTTAACGATCAGAGAATTACAGAGGTCGAAGGTCAGTAATTTCTAAACGTGGTATCTGACTGATTTTTTGTTTCTTTATTATATTATAATCAATATTATTTTGCTGCTTATCCTTTGATCACGAAACTCACAGCCATAAAGACTTATAGTGTTGTGTTTGATTGTCTGTTTGTGTGCGCGTGTTTTACTTTTGTCTCGGTCTTTTTTCTTTTGCATTATTTATTTATGTATTGTATTGTTCTATTCTCCTGAATGAGTGATAACTGGAAAAAGTACAACGCCAAAAATACGCAAACATTAAAAACAAACATAGAAAGGAAAACAGAAAATATACCAATAAAAATGTTCAACAATAATAAAAGAGAACAATAACACGAATGTATACCGTAACATAACAAATAATAATAAAAGAATGAAATAAACAATATTCGTGAAGGTCAGGCTGTGGTAGTGAATGCAAAATTAGTGTTGGGAGTGGAAATTTTCGTCTGGGCAAAATGTCTTCTGTTTGTATGACAACATCAAACGACAAAAAAAGAAAGGAAAAAGCTACTGGGTTAATAATAATAATAATAATAATAATAATAATAATAATAATAAGTTTCTACTTTTGGCACAAGGCCAGCAATTACCCAGTACATTACTGGTACTTTATTTTATCGACCCCGTAAGGATGAAAGGCAAAGTCAACCTCGGCGGGATTTGAACTCAGACCGTAAAGGGACGTAACTACGCTGGAAAGCATGGCGTCCAACTCTCTACCGATACTGCCAATCCACCGTATAATAATAATAATAAAAATAATAATAATAATAATAAGTGCCACACCCAACAAACATTTGTTTGTCTCTTAACATACGTACAACGCGAAGACTTTCTTGGATAGTGAACGATGAGTACCTCGTCAATCGATTGTTATAAACACGTATTTTCTATATGCTGCTGATCATGATGATTATGTTTCTGTTAAAGGCATCGAATTTTTTTCAATGTTCTTGTCGTTGGTGTTCTTGATTAGAAGGGCTAGATTGATATATCGGAGAATATTTGAATATCTAGCAGGCTCTGATTTGATGGAAATATTCTTAAGACAAACATGGCCTGTATGATTCATATTTCTGTACTATGTCAACATCAATCTATGGCGGATTTTTTAGACTGATAGATTACGAATAAATCTAGAAATTTAACGGTACAAAAATATTTCGGGCTCGAACCTGTAAGGTATATTTTAGGTGCCTATACAGCCCTTCTTTACTCTCCCCCATTTTTTCATTTCTTAATTTTGATTTTATCTTTAATTCTAAGAATTACTATACAACATACATTACACAATCATGAAGACAACAGTAAACAACAAAATATATGATAGCTTCATTAAAGTTGTTGTTGTTGTTGTTGTTATAGATGATGATGACGATGATGATGTTGATGACGAAGATAATGATGGAGATGACGTAGATAGCGATAATGATGACAATTATACTGGTGGTGGTGGTGGTTGTGGTGGTGGTTGCGGTGTTGGTCGTTTAGGCCGTGGTATTGATGATGGTGATGATGATAATTGCAATGGAATAATTGTCATATTGCTGATGATAAAGATGATACTAATGATGGTTATGTTGATGTGTGTGGTGATGATGATACTGGTTGTCGTAGTGGTTATTTTAATTGTTCATTTAGTGTTGTTGATTGTGATGATAACGATGACGATGTCGATGACGATGATGGTGGTGACGATGATGATGATGATGATGGTGATGATGCTTATGACCACGACAGTGATGCTGGTAATGATGCCAATTGTGATGAAGACGAAAATTGTATCAATGGGTGTGGTAAGAATAAAACAAAATTAAAGCTGTTTCTTTTTAAAATTATATCATTTTACGTTTAAAATAT
>OZ024748.1:56494361-56496861 GCA_964016885.1 Eledone cirrhosa
AAATATTGACATACCCTGAAAAAATGCAACGATTCTGGTTGGAATCTCCTGGATAGGAGATATATTGTATATTTACTCCAATAATTTGTTGAGTGCTTTATATCAGTTATAAAAATATTTTGGTTGTTGTATCCCAACAAATTAAATATAACCTCTACATATATATATATATATATATATATATATATATATATATATACTGAGAGAGACAGACAGACAGGGAAGCTAATACATAGACATATATGTGCATTTATTTAGACTAGAGAACGAGAGTAATAGAGACAAAGAAAGACAGTGAGAAAGACATCATATATTTGTGTTTGAATGGCATGTATAATTCCTAAAAAAAATCAATGCTAAACATGGCAACTCTTGTATGCAATTATACACATTCACAAACTCCTCATATCATTGAAAGGAAGCAATATATATGTGTAAATGGAAATACACTCTCACACACATTCATGTATACACACAAACACGCACATATATATATATATATATATATATATATATATATGTGTGTGTGTGTGTGTGTATGTATATATATATATATATATAATATATATATATATATATATATACATATATTTATATATATGAATATATGTACATATATTTATATATATGAATATATATATATATATGAATATATATATATATATGAATATATATATGAATATATATATATATATGAATATATATATATGAATATATATATATATATATATATATATATATATGAATATATATATATATATATATATATATATATATATGAATATATATATATATATATATATATATGAATATATATATATATATATATATATATATGAATATATATATATATATATATATATATATATGAATATATATATATATATATATATATATATATGAATATATATATATATATATGAATATATATATATATATATATATATATATATGAATATATATATATATATATATATATATATGAATATATATATATATATATATATATATATGAATATATATATATATATATATATATATATATATATATATATATATATATATATATATATATATATGAATATATATATATATATATATATATATATATATGAATATATATATATATATATATATATATATATATGAATATATATATATATATATATATGAATATATATATATATATATGAATATATATATATATATATATATGAATATATATATATATATATGAATATATATATATATATATATATATATATATATATATATATATATATATATATATATATATATATGAATATATATATATATATATATATATAAATATATATGAATATATATATATATATATATAAATATATATATATATATATGTGAATATATATATATATATATATATGAATATATATATACATATATATATACATATATATAGATAGATAGATAGATACATAGAGAGAGAGAGAGCGAAATGGAGAAAAGGAGGGAGTCATGTGTATATACATACTGATTTCTAGATAGATAGATAGATAGATAGATAGATAGATAGATAGATAGATAGATACATAAACATATCGAATATTTAGTACAAATAGTACTAAAAAATATACATGCGTGAGCATATTCTTCATATAAATTACATGTTACATTCTATTATCCATATCGATCTAATTTTCCCTTTTTACTACTGAACCTTAAGGCTTTGAAATAAATTCAGAAAACAGCTTCTGTGGGTGAAGCAAAAGAAGTGAGTGAAAGAAAAAACTGAGAACGGTCGGACGAACACCATGATAGAATGACAAAGACGATAGAAGATGAAAAAAAAATGATATTACGCATAGGAAAAAAAAAAGAAAGTATACAGACTAAAATGCATTAATAGACATCGAAGAAAAAGGAAACTGCTGTGAATGAGATCATATGTAATTATCCATCCAAATAGAGATATTAGCCACTACATTCCTAGCCATGGCAGCCATCTTGTCCAAGTTATTCCTTTTTAATTACTCGTGGCCAAACACATCGCAGGACTGTGTTTTAGACAAGCTGACATTCATTGGAGATGGCATGGGGGATTGTTTTTAGAAAAAATAAAGAAAATATCTATATAAAATAACATAAAATGATATAAATAAGAAAGAAATCTGCCAGTCCAGAGGGTGAATCTGATGCCACGACTGTTACTACCCTGGCTGCAGTTGCTGCTGCTGTTGTTGCTGTTGCTGTTACTGTTATTGCTGCTGTTACTGCATTTTATATTTTTGATTGTGATGATGATGACGGTTATGATGATAATGATAATGATGTTGATAAAGTTGTTTTGATGATGATAATGATGATGATGATGATGATGATGATTGTGGTGGTGATGATGTTAGCACCATAAAGATGTTGAGAATGTTGATGCTGATGGTGATGACGACTACGACTCTGATATAATCGTGGTAAGGGGATTGAACATGAATGTATAGCCGAATGTGGGTAAGGGGTTTTG
>OZ024748.1:56535138-56542638 GCA_964016885.1 Eledone cirrhosa
ATCACCATTACTACCGCCAACACCACCACCACCACATACCATTACTACCACCAACACCACCACCACCACCACAAACTAACCACCACCACATACCATTACTACCACTAACACTGCCACCACCACCAACACCACCACCACCACCACCACAAACCATTACTACCACCAACACTGCCACCACCACCAACACCACCACCAACACCACCACCAACACCTCCATCACCCCCATCACCATCACCAACACCATCACCACCACCACATACTAACCACCCCCACATACCATTACAACCACCACCACCACTACCACCACCTTTCAACCACATATGACCCTTAAATATCGTACTATTACTATCACTATCACAACCCCCACTGCCACCACTTCACACCTATACTATGATCAATAGTACCGTTCTCTTACCAACACCAATACCCCATCCATCCCCATCTTCCACACTATCACCAATAGTACCGTATTATCACCACCACTAACACCACACCTATCCATATCCCCCAGTCAATCCCCAGCCCCACACACCCACACTATCACCAATAGTACCCTATTATCACCACCACTAACACCACACCTATCCATATCCCCCAGTCAATCCCCAGCCCCACACACCCACACTATCACCAATAGTACCGTATTACCACCACCACTAACACCACACCTATCCATATCCCCCAGTCAATCCCCAGCCCCACACACCCACACTATCACCAATAGTACCGTATTATCACCACCACTAACACCACACCTATCCATATCCCCCAGTCAATCCCCAGCCCCACACACCCACACTATCACCAATAGTACCGTATTACCACCACCACTAACATCACACCTATCCCCATCATCCAGTCAACCTCCACCACACCCTACCCCCATACTATGTCCAATGGTACCGTATTATTACCACCACTGACAACACGCGTATCCCTACTATCACCCAGTCAACCTCCAACCCCCACACTATGACCAATAGTACAGTATCATTACCACCACTAACACCAACCCTATCCTTATTCCCCAGTTCACCGCCACCAACTTCCATACTATGACCAATAGTACAGTACTATTATCAACCCTACCACCTCCACCACGACAATATCCTTATTCCCCAGTCCACCGCCACCACCACCTACCCCCATACTATGACCAATAGTACAGTACTATCATCAACACTACCACCTCCACCACGACAATATCCTTATTCCCCAGTCCACCGCCACCACCACCTACCCCCATACTATGACCAATAGTACAGTACTATCATCAACACTACCACCACCACCTCCAATGCTAACACGCACCCTTCCTACGGTCATAACTACCGTAACATTACCAACAATAACAACACCACTACCACCACCATACTATAGAAACTATCGTCTTAATCATTACATCAGCTCCATGACCACCACTACCACCACAACAACCTACACCACCACAGCCACCAACCTATACTAACATCACCACTACTATAGTGTCGTTATAACTACCGCCGCCACCACACTATTGCTACTACCGTTTTAATCTCTACATCAGCAACATCACTAACACTACGCTATACACTATGACCACTACTACGTATCTTTAACACTACTACCTACACAACACACACAGTATGACCACTACCACAATATTATTACCACCACCACTACTACCACCATTACGACAGTCACAGACATAGTATGACCACTACTACTATATCATTACTACCACCACTACCACCTCCACCACAACAACCACTGACACAGTATGCCCACTACCACCTCCACCACAACAACCACTGACACAGTATGCCCACTACCACCTCCACCACAACAGCCACAGACACAGTATGACCACTACCACCTCCACCACAACAGCCACTGACACAGTATGCCCACTACCACCTCCACCACAACAGCCACAGACACAGTATGCCCACTACCACCTCCACCACAACAGCCACAGACACAGTATGACCACTATCACTTACACTGCAACAACCACAGACACAGCATGACCACTACCAACACAACAACAAACACACACAGTATGACCACTACCACCTCCACCACTACAACCATATCACTACCACCGCCACTACCACCACCACGACAACAACAGACACAGTATGACCAATACCACCACTACCACCGCCACGACCACCTCCCCACGTCAGCTACAGAGACAGTATGACCACTACAACGTTATCATTACCACCGCTACTACCACCTACACCACACAATCACCACCGTTATAATCATTACCTCTACTACAACCACTAACATACTGTATGAACAGTATACATTTTTTATTGCCACGACTATTATATCATCCATCCAGCACTACCACCGCCACTACCACCTTAGTACCACTACCACTACAATATATTTACCACTACCACCGCCACTACCACAACAATATATTTACCACTACCACCGCCACTACCACCTTAGTACTACTACCACTACAATATATTTACCACTACCACCGCCACTACCACCTTAGTACCACTACCACCGCCACTACCACCTTAGTACTACTACAACTACAATATATTTACCACTACCACCGTCACTACAATATATTTACCACTACCACCGCCACTACCACCTTAGTACCACTACCACTACAATATATTTACCACTACCACCGCTACTACCACCGTAGTACCACTACCACAACAATATATTTACCACTAACACCGTCACCGCCACTACCACCTTAGTATTGCTACCACTATAATATATTTACCACTACCACCGCCACTACCACCTTAGTACCACTACCACAACAATATATTTACTACTACCACCTTAGTACAACTACCACCGCCACTACCACCTTAGTACTACTACAACTACAATATATTTACCACTACCACCGCCACTACCACCTTATTACCACTACCTCTACAATATATTTACCACTACCACCGCCACTACCACTACCACCTTAGTACTACTACCACTACAATATATTTACCACTACCACCGCCACTTCCACCTTAGTACTACTACCACTATAATATATTTAGCGCTACCACCACTACTACCATTAGCACCCTAATACTACTACCACTACCACCGCCACTACCACCTTAGTACCATTAACACTACAATATATTTACCACTACCACCGCCACTACCACAACAATATATTTACCACTACCACCGCCACTACCACCTTAGTACCACTACCACTACAATATATTTACCACTACCACCGCCACTACCACTACAATATATTTACCACCACCAGCACTACCACATCAACATCCCTACAACTGTTCTACTAGGGTCACTATCGCCTTACCATTTTTATCATTACGGCATTACTACGGATACTATTGCCTTAAACTTACCACTACCACTACCACTCTATCACAATGACTACCATACTATTACCGTTACAGTTCATCTTTACCACCAGTTCTATCATACTTGTCACCACCACTATCCCATCAATACTACCACCGCCCACCACCACCAGCACATCCACCACCACTACCACCGCCGCCACAATCAACACCACCACCACCATCTCACCTACCCTATGCTCCCTATTCAATATTATCACCGCCGCCACCGCCGCCACAATCAACACCACCACCACCACCACCATCTCACCTACACTATCGTCACTTCTATCATTGTCATTACTCCCACTACACTTTTAAAAACCACCACCACCGCCACCACGATATAACTACTACACGTCGCCACCACCGCCACCACGATATAACTACTACACGTCGCCACCACCGCCACCACGATATAACTACTACACGTCGCCACCACCGCCACCACGATATAACTACTACACGTCGCCTCCACCGCCACCACGATATAACTACTACACGTCGCCACCACCGCCACCACGATATAACTACTACACGTCGCCACCACCGCCACCACGATATAACTACTACACGTCGCCACCACCGCCACCACGATATAACTACTACACGTCACCTCCACCGCCACCACGATATAACTACTACACGTCGCCACCACCGCCACCACGATATAACTACTACACGTCGCCACCACCGCCACCACGATATAACTACTACACGTCGCCACCATCGCCACCACGATATAACTACTACACGTCGCCACCACCGCCACCACGATATAACTACTACACGTCGCCACCACCGCCACCACCGCCACCACGATATAACTACTACACGTCGTCACCACCGCCACCACGATATAACTACTACACGTCGCCACCACCGCCACCACGATATAACTACTACACGTCACCTCCACCGCCACCACGATATAACTACTACACGTCGTCACCACCGCCACCACGATATAACTACTACACGTCGCCACCACCGCCACCACGATATAACTACTACACGCCACCACCGCCAACACCACTACACTAGAACGCTACCACTGCTAGTCTATGGCAATTAAACCTTCACCCTCACCCCACCCTTCCACGTCATCACCGCCACCACCATCACATTTGGGCCATTACTTCTTTCTCTCACTATTACCACAGCACCTCCTCCACCAGCAACACCACCACCTCCAATATCTCCACCACCACCACCTCCAACAACCCCACCAGCATCGTCAACATCCCCACCAAACCGCCCTCAACGTCTCCACCATCTCCTTCAACATGTCCACCACCACCATCAACATCCTCACCATCTCCTCCAACATCTACACCACCACCATCAACATCTCCACCACCATCATCAACATCCCCACCAACCGCCCCCAACTTCTACACCACCACCACCATCAATATCCCCACCACCACCACCACCGTCAACATATCACTATGACCATTACTCCGTCTCACTACTACCACACCAGCACCACCTCCTCCCCTTCACTACACTATGACCACAGCATCCTTCACTACCACCGCCACTCTAACCACCACCCCATCAATCATTACTCTCGTCACCGCCACCACCATCACTACAACCATATCACCTCCCCTTCAATCAACACTACAACCACCATCATCGCCGCCGCCGCCACCACCATTACTATAACTACGAACACCTCAATCACTATTCCCATCACCACCACCACCACCGCTGCGGCCGCCGCCGCCGCCATCACCAGCAGCACCATCTCAACACCACCACCGCCGCTGCTGCCGCCATCACCAGCAGCACCATCTAAACAACACCACCGCCGCCGCTGCCGCCGCCATACCAGCCGCACCATCACCACAACCACCACGACCACCACCGCCAGCACCATCTCAACACCACCATCGTCCCCAGCACCACCACCATTTTAACCCCCTCCCTCTCCCCTCTGCCGCCTCACCACAACTGTGACCGCTACTACAACCACTAACGCCACCATCTCTACAACTACTATCAACACCATTACTCTTACCGCTACTCACTCAAACATCTTCCTCTTCATCACCATCTACGTAAAGCCATTACCACCATAACCAGCTTCGATATTATATATATTACTACCACTACCACCACCACCACCACCACCACCATCACTTTCAGCAGCAGCAGCACCACCATCACCACCACCACCACCATCACCACCACCACCACTCTCAGCACCACCACCACCACCACCATCACCACCATCACCACCACCACCACTATCACCACCACCACCACCACCATCGCCACCACCACTATCACCACCACCACCACCACTATCACCACCACCACGATCACCACCACCACCACCACCCCTCTCAGCAGCAGCAGCACCACCATCACCACCACCACCACCATCACCACTCTCAGCACCACCACCACCACCACCACCACTATCACCACCATCACCACCATCACCACCACCACCACCATCACCACCATCACCACCATCACCACCACCACCACTATCACCACCACCACCACCCCTATCACCACCACCACGATCACCACCACCACCACCACCCCTCTCAGCAGCAGCACCACCACTATCACCACTGTGATCACTCTCCCCGCAACCACTCTCACCATTATATCCACTACCTTACTCCTTATCCAACAACACAACCACTCGCAACACCACAGCGGCCAGCACCACCTCCAACAACAACAATAATACCGAAGTCACCAACACCAGCTCCATTACCACTAGCACTAGCACCGCCACCACAGCTACCAGCACAACTACTACCACCGCCTCTACTACCGCCAATACTACTATGACCACTGCCATGCCCATCACTACTATCACTACCCTCTTCTATCATCACAACTGCTATAGTCACCCTCCACCCATTCATCCCCCACACTCTGACCACTACTATAATCAACACCACAACACCACCAGCATCACAACACCACAAGCATCACAACACTACCAGCACCACCGCCCTCACCACCAACACTACCAACGCTACATTCCACCAACAGCACAACATAAACGTCACTGCAACACCACTAACCCCACAACAGCACTAACACCACTATCACCACAAAACAGCCAACGCCACAACACCACAACATCACTAGAGCACCACCACCACCACAACACCACCATCACGACAACACCACCAACACTACATCACCACAACACCACCAATGCCACAACACTGCCAACACCACATCATCCCAACACCACTAACACTACATCACCACATCACCACATCACCACAACACCACTAACACCACATCACCACATCACCGCAACACCACCAACACCACATCACCACAAAACTACAACACCACCAACCCCACAACACCAGAACGCCACCATCATCACAACACCACCGTCACCAAAACACCACCAACACCACATCACCACAACACCACAACACCACCAACACCACAACACCAAAACACCACCAACACCACATCACCACAACACCACAACACCACTATCACCACAACACCACAACACCACCAACACCATATCACCACAACACCAGAACACCACAAACACCACAACACCACAACACCACAACACCCCAACACCACAACACCACATAACCACAACCCCACCATTATCACAACACCCCCGTCACCAGGATACCACCAACACCACATCACCACAACACCACTATCACCACAACACCACAACAACACCAACACCATAACACCACAACACCACAACACCATCTACACCACATCACCACAACACCACCATCACCACCATCACTTACAACACCACCATCACCACAACACAACAACACCTCCAACACCACAGCACCACAACACCACCATCACCACAACACCACCATAACAGCACCACCATCATGTCACCACAACACCACCATCACCACAACAGCACCACCATCACCACAACAGCACCACCATCACCACAACAGCACCACCACCACCACCACCAACACCACTAGCACCACCACAACCTCCAGCAACACCATCACCACCACCACCACCACCAATACCACTAGCACCACCACAACCACCAGCAACACCATCACCACCACCACCAATACCACTAGCACCACCACAACCACCAGCAACACCATCACCACCACCACAACCTCCAGCAACACCATCACCACCACCACCACCAACA
>OZ024748.1:56545138-56550138 GCA_964016885.1 Eledone cirrhosa
AAGCTGTCGTTCCATCTTTAAATCACCGTCTTTCTCTTCTTCATTTTTCTTACCTTCTCACTATTTTTTTTTTTTTTTTTATTCATCTTTATCGTCATCAACAGCAGCAACCACTCATCCCCTGGCTTCTTCTCCTTCATCTTCCTCTTCTTCTTCCTTCTCCTCATCCTCCCCCCACCCTTCTCCCCCTTTTCTTCCCCCTGTCTCATCATTATCACCAACCTGCCAGAAGTTACAACCAAATTTCCCTCTTTTCTTAAGAAAACACAGTGGATAATACACAGTGAAAAGAAAATCACATGAGATGGTCATGGCCAGAGTGCACTGCTCTATTAGGTCTGCTCTATGCGTAAACACCACCACTACAGTCGTCATTTATCATCATCATCGTCGTCACCATTATATCATCATATTAATCATCATCCTCACGAAAAGAAAATCACATGAGATGGTCATGGCCAAAGTGCACTGCTCTATTAGGTCTGATCTATGCGTAAACACCACCACTACAGTCGTCATTTATCATCATCATCGTCGTCACCATTATATCATCATATTAATCATCATCCTCACCATCATCAACACCATCCTCACCACCATGTCATCATCATCATCATCATCATCAACATCATCATATCACCATCATTATCATCATCATCATCATCATCCTCATCCTCACCATTATGTCACCAATAGTATCATCACCATCATTATCATCATCATATCCACATATTTATCATCATCATCAACATCATCACCATCATCATCATCATCATCACCCTCACCATCATATCACCACCATTATCATCATCATCATCAACAGCATATCCACATCGTTATCATCATCATCATCAACATCATCACCATCAGCACAACTATTATCCTCATATCATTAAAAAACGTTTCTCAATTTTTTTTTCTTGTCTAATTTCCACTTTTCATCCATATTCGCTGTAAAATATTCCGTCCAACGTGACTGATGATTTTATTGATATTCGGCACAGCATGAATGCCTCAAACATTCATATTTCAATCACCACCACTATCCATCCTGGCCTATCTGATAACCTTGTTCCATATGCTACATATATGTTTTGTAGTCTAGGACTTTTTTCCCTTTTAATGCTCCTTACTTTACAGAACATGAAATTTAAAAAAAAACACAATCGCACTGGCAAAATGGCACGATCGTCTCGTAAATCACATTTGTGCCGCTTTTAAAGTAACTTCGAAGTACCCGTAAGAATGGCGGGATTTATTTAAGCGTTGAATAAATAAGGCAAAAGTAATTTGTGTGAAACCCGTACATTGGTGTATCTGCATCACCCATTCTCTCTCTCTCTCTCTCTCTCTCTCTCTCTCTCTCTCCTCTCTCTCTACATTCATATATATACACATATATATATATATATTAAAATAACAGATTAAAGCTTAAGCAAAAAATCGCTGCTTTCACCCTTAACGGGATCTTAGTCTTTGGATTTTAGTCTTCACATTTATTATTATATGTCAGTGTAGGTATAAAGTACACCCTGATAAATGCTTACCGAATAAAAATTGAAGCCACTACAATCCGCCTCGGGTTTTACGTTCCTATATATATATATATATATATTGATACTTGCTT
This sequence comes from Eledone cirrhosa, assembly GCA_964016885.1. NCBI lineage: Eukaryota > Metazoa > Mollusca > Cephalopoda > Octopoda > Eledonidae > Eledone > Eledone cirrhosa. The sequence goes on from OZ024748.1 coordinate 56,546,766, forward strand.
TGTTGTTTATCTGTAAGAGTTGTGATATGACTACCGTTGATAAATGAGATTTGATTAGGCAAAAGCACTCAACGTCAGTTGTATCTCTCCATGAACGGATTAACAAATATGAAATAATAGTAAAGACAAAATTATGTCTTAACGTGTATTCTACAAGCACACACACATACACGCACACACATACTCATATATACATATATATATATATATTATTCAAATATTTTGAATAATATTAAATACTCCAGATAATATTGTCGAGTGCTTCTAATCTATTGTAAAATTGAATTCGTTGAATAATCAACGAACCATATAAACTTTTGGTTATATATATATAAATGTTTAGTATACATGAGTTTTATGCAAACGTTTGTGTACATATGTTCATATTCATACGAAAATACATACACTTCATCTATTCTACATAAACCATCGATGGACCCTTGATGTGGTCCCAACATTTCTTATAAATCGCAGGGAGATATCTTTCATATCAAACATCTTGAGGAGATTAGGTCACACTAGTTCACATAGTCCTAAATACGAAAAATGTGGTCTTCAAGACACCATTGCCATCCATCATGGCTGCTATAACGGTGTTTTATATGAGAGAAATACAATTTTGTTTTATTTTCCAGTATTACACTTTATCTCCAGCCGCTGTGTTGTACGTAATAATGTAGGTTTGTATTAGCAGTTTCAGTTATCATATTTCTAATCAAAATATTAAAACGAAATAAAAAAATTTAGAGCAATTTAAAAAAAAGTAACAAATGTTTGCATTAAGTTATTGCTTGGGGCATAACATAGAAAATGTTCTTACATAAATTCAAGAAGGAAAGATTTTATATCGATATAAAAACATTGACTCAAACAGCTTTGTATTGGAATACGAGGGGCTGTTTTGGACGGTTTTGTATAATTTTTTTTTAAAGAATAAATTGTTGACATATTTCGTATAGTGAACAAAGATGACGTTAAAAGTAGTTTTGAGGTGAATGGATATTTAGATCTGATCAAAAACAAATACAAGTTAGACGATTTCAAATTCATAATGAATTTTAAAACTATCTAAAAATGGAGTACATTGTTTAAACAGAAAATACGTCTCAATAGTCTATGCAATTGCATTTATATATGCATGCATGTATATATATATATATATATATATATATATATATATATGTGTGTGTAAAAGGTAAACAGAAATAACAACACAATTGGTACAGTATAAGGAAGGGGTATATTAGGTTAACGCTTGATATATCAGGAAGAGGGTCTTAACGTTTCGGACGCTAGTCTTTCATCAGAAGAAAGAATGAGAAATAAAATAGATTGAGGGGACGGGTTGGTTGGAATTGGAAAAAACTGTCTTTAGATAAAAATAACAGGTCTATTCATGTTGACACATATATATATATATATATACATGTATGTATATATATGTATGTATATATATATATATATATATATATACATGTATGTATATATATATATATATATATATATACATGTATGTATATATATATATATATATATATACATGTATGTATATATATATATATATATATACATGTATGTATATATATTTATATATATATATATACATGTATGTATATATATTTATATATATATACATGTATGTATATATATTTATATATATATATATATATGTATATATATTTATATATATATATATATATATATATATATATATATATATATATATATATATATATATATATACATGTATGTATATATCTTTATATATATACACATGTATGTATATATCTTTATATATATACACATGTATGTATATATATATATATATATATTTATAGTAATAATAATAAATGTGAAGACTAAAATCCAAAGAGGGCTCGATAAGGATAAATATATATCAAATATATAAGCACCCTAGAGCAAATATTTATTACAATAACAGATTAAAGTTTAAGCAAATAATCGCTGCTTTCACCCTTTATGGGAACTTCTAAAGATCCCGCTAAACAGCGGTTCTTTGCTTAAACTTTAATGTTATTTTAATAAATGTATATATATATTATATATATATCACAGAAAAAAAGAGAATCAGTGTTGCGACGAAAGGAATTTATTGGACATATTACAATTGTTTCTCGGGCGACCAGCTTGAGGCCCGATCGATGTGGTGATCAAACCTGACTCAGAAATCGCGCGGTCCTCAGATACGTCTCGATTCTACGATGCAGATTTTCCTATTCGAGACGTATCCGATGACCGCGCGATTTCTGAGTCAGGTTTGATCACCACATCGATCGTGCCTCGAGCTGGTCGCCAGAGAAACAATTATTATATAATTATCTTCAGTTGTTAATAATCTCCTTACATAACAAACATTTGGCTCAACACTAATTACCACCACTATTATAAACCTACAAATCCACCATCAAATTACTCTCCGAAAAACAACATCACGAAATCTCTATCAGAAACGCAACGACGTTTATCTACCCTAACCCGATCATCGTTAATAACAACACAAACATATTTATCAACACCTTCACCACCAATAGAGCTCTGAAAGAAACGCAACGACGTTTAACAATACCAACACCGCTATCAGATCGTTGATAGCAACACAGCAAAGTTTATCAACATCAACACCACACCACAATTAGACCACTGAACAATCGCAAGAAGGTTTATCATAATAAAGAAGGCCTCTCTACACAGGTAACATCAATTTCATCATGAAGCTTCCATGTAGATTCTTTATCGATTAGAATCATCAACCAAATTTCAATCTAACTATACGTTTTGAAGCGACATGTCACAGTGGAGCCGCATGTTATACAAAATACCATAATGTACATGGATAGGACGGATTTTATCATACGTATCCTAAGGTGGTGGATTGGCAGTATTGATAGAGCGGTGGGCGCCATGCTTCGTGGCATAGAGTTATGTACCTTTATTTTCGGAGTTCACATCCCGTCGAGTTGAGCTTTGCCTTTCATCCTTACGAGGTCGATAAAATAAAGTACCAGTAATGTACTAGCGTCGATTTAATCGACATTTTTTCTCCCCTAAAATTGCTGGCCTTGTGACTATAGTAGAAATCATTCTACGACTCTTCGATCAGGGAAGATCTAGGCTGGCATGTTCATTTATTTGTTTGATCTTATAGAAATTGCAGCCATATATAACATACGAATGTCGGGTGAAACGTTCCTAGTCTGAAAAGTTCCTAGGCAGAAAATCTCATAAGCTGACAAATATGCTCTCATGGAATGAGCAAATGAGATTTATTTTACAACACGGTTCCTTGAAAGAAATAATGGAGAAATTAACGCATGTAAAATTTCAGAGCAATCTTTCATAGTCAGCCTCTGAA
>OZ024748.1:56555138-56560138 GCA_964016885.1 Eledone cirrhosa
ATATAGATATATATATATAGATATATAGATATATATACACACAAACATACACACACATATATATATATATATATATATATATATATAGATATATATATATATATATATATATATATATATATACACACAAACATACACACACATACATATATATACACACACACAAACACACACACATGTATATATATATATATATATGTATACACACACAAACATACACACACACAAACACACACACATATATATATATATATACACACACATACATACACACACACAAACACATATACACAAACACACACACACATATACATATGTACACACACATACATATACACACATACATACTCACCGATTATATATATATTATCTACATTTATATGCGTTTGTCTGCGTGTATATATATATATATATACATATATACACATATTTATATACACAAATGGGTATTACATATGTGTGTGTGTGTGTATGTGTGTGTGTATGTGTTTGTGTATGTGGGTGTGTGTGTGTGGGTGGGTGTGGACGTGTGTGGGTGTGGGCGTGTGTGTGTGTGTGTGTGTGTGCGTGTGTGTGTTAGAGAGAAAGATAGTTTATTTAATGCGGTTTTCAGCAATTTATGTCCAGTAAACCTATTTTCCCAAAATTTATATCACCTCTTAAACTGCCGGGAAACATTTTACTATTGTTCATTCTGTTGAAGCCTTATGTCTTAAAACAAAATCAAAACGTATTTGTTTCGCTAGAAAATATTACTGAGATTATAACCCATGTATTTCTGGCGAAACATAAAACTGCCTGATAATACTGCTATATGTAGATATCGACAGCCGATCGGCTTTCGGCAAATTGGACCGCGGAAACAATTTTTCCGTTGGTCTTTCCAATTACTAATACTTTCTATCGGTCGCAACTCCAGGTAGAAGGAGCAACGTGAAATAAAGTGTCTTGCCCAAAGACATAACGCATCGCTCCGTCCGGAAATCGAACTCACAACCTTACGATTGAGAGTCCAATTCTGTAACCATTCAGCCACGCGCCTTGATCGTGTAGATATGTATAATAACAATCTTCCGAACTTATTTTATCTTTGATTCCTCATATTTCTATCTGTACGTTTCGTTCTGACTTTGTGATTGCTCAATCGTCAAAGTTATCATACATCCTGTATATTCGTAATATAATATGTATTATAATTTAGACCAGGTTCCAGCTAACTAAATATTCGTAGCTGGAACAATGACATACGGATCACCATTATTAAATAGAGAAAGAGCGGTGGATTGGCAGTATCGGTAGAAGGTCGGACGCCATGCTTTGCAGCAAAGAGTTACGGCCCTTTATGATCTGAGTTCAAATCCCGCTGAGGCTAACTTTACCTTTCATCCTTAAGGGGTCGATAAAATATAGTACCAGTAATGTACTTGGTAATTGTTGGCCTTGTGCCATAAGTAGAAACAATTATTAAATAGAGAAAGATATCTTCAAAATTACAATAGGATTGCTTGGTCCTGCCTCACCTGTGTCTTTACTATAACGATAACCCTACCAAAGCTTTGGTATTTATTACTGAACTATCAAATAAATGGTATGTAATTAGTCTATATCAACTGGCCATAGGGAGCATACATAGGAGGACTTTAAATACCAAAAATATACATAAGGAAAATATGAAATCTGGAAAAATATTGCTTTGATTCCAATAAGCTGGTTTGCTGAATATACCCGAAACAGGTTTAACATTATTCAACGCGAGGATGGGGGTGAAAAATGTTTTAAGTATACATGGTATTGGGTAAATGTTATGAACAACTTCGTTTGTAGTATAATGAAACAATTACATCGTGCAAACTCCATTGTGCCATATATACACAGACATTTCTTTTAAGGATTCTTTCATTTATAAATGTAATGTTTAATATGAAGGGTCAAAACATTCTTCGAACTTTAGCCACCTTATTCCTGACACAATGACGCTGTATCCATGTTATTGTGATTATATAACCAAAGTGTAACGAAATATATAGAGGCTACATTGACAGTCGATCAACAAGATGCCAGACCTCATTCGCTTAACCAGTGGGGTGTAGCTCGTCAAATCAGACAGTGGAAACAATGTTTCACTTGGTCATTCCAATTTCTAATACTATCTGTCGGTAGCAAATCCAAACAGAAGGAGCAACGTGAAATAAAGTGACTTGCTCAAGCACATAACGCATCTCCCGGACCAGCAATCGAAACCAAAACCTCACGATTTCCAATCCAATTCTCTAACCACTCAGCCACGCGCCTTCACATATTATACATTAATACTGAGACGTTAACAGGAAACTAAGTGAATGTAAGAGATTTTACGTTGTAGCTCTTTCAGTTTCAACACACTCCACACAAGTGAATTGCCAAAAAAAGTGCAACCAGAAAATATTAAACTATTTGATTACTACACCGTGTGGCCTTCAGATTAATTTTAATATCAAATACAGTGTCTCCTATGTAAGTTTGCTTCATAGATTATCAATAATGGTAATGAAAATTTCATCATCATAACTCTTTTAATTATGGAAACAGGCCATGAACTCCAGTAAAAAAGGAAAGTTTGATAAATATTTATTAGAATTAATTAAAGGAAACGAAGCGGCAAAAGCACGTAAGACAACCTACTACTTATATAATCTTCGTATTAGGATTAATGGTCCTTTACGTGCAATGAAATTTATGTTCCATTTAAATGAGGAACATAAATGTTAGAAGAAACTTGACTGCTGATGTAAAATATTCATATTTTTCGTAAATATAAATGTGTGTGTGTGTGTGTGTGTGTGTGTGTGTGCTTGAGTGTCAATCGAATTCTGCGCATATCCAAGTATATATAAACACAGACCCACGCATACACACACATATATATTATATATATATAATATATATGTATATGCTTATACAAACACACATATATATATATATATATATATATATGTATTATATATGCATATGCTTATACACACACACATATCTATATTATATATATATACACCAACCCAGATATTTATATATTGTATATTATATTGTAAAATATATATGTGAGGGGGAACGTGTGTGTTTATAATACGTTTGCTAACATAGTCTCAGCCATGTAATTAATAATAATGTTCGACCCTGGTATAAAAATACACAGAGTAGTAAAAACCACTGCTTTTGAAAACCAGTATGTCATATTGGATCGACTAGATTTGACTGTTTCAGATTCCTCGAATATCTTCTTACATAGTGTCTGAAGGGTGTTCTATTACTTATGATAAATTTAAAGATCGAAGAAAATATATCTTTATTTACATAGATTTTCAGACTCAAAATGATATAAAAATTATTTGAAGCAACACCATAGCGATTAAGAATAAATCTTCAATGACTGAAACTCCTTACATATTATGTTATATCGGCACAGACTTATGTGTGTGGTTATAAACTACCCATAGATACAGTGTGCTGTCTGGTTCATTCCTACTGCAGGCCAGCTTGGGTAAGTACTTTCTATTAAATAATCGAGTTGACCAAATAGCATCTGAGTGAGGTTTTCTTGATAGAAATGGCGGCGAAAGAATGTGTATTTTACGTATATATATATATATATGAAATCATTGAGTGAGTGGGAAATGTAGGCGGGCTAGCATAAACTCAATTTGTCTAGTTCGTAATACTTAGATATCTATCTATCTATCTAAGGCGGGTAAAATTCCCGAGATCCATGGACGAGTTCTCTCCAGCGGTCTCTGTCCCTCATTATCGCTGCCATGTCCTGCGTCTCCAACAGACCAGTGTCTGTCCTTAGGGCATCAAGATACGTTAACCTTGGTCTTCCACTTCTAGTGTGTCCATGTAGGGTCTCCCACAGGAGCACTGAGTGCAATGTCAACTCTGGATGTCGGTGAGCATGTCCAGCTAACATCAGTCTCCTCTGTGTCACTTTTGAGCTGACATTTCGGAGGCTCCCATACAGCTCTGAGTTTTTCATCCTCAGTGTATACTGATTAATGTTCAGAGCCTTGCTCAGCATTCTCGTGTAGCACCCATCCACCATCTGAGTGAGTTTCTTTGTCAGTATCCAAGTCTCAGACCCGTACAGCAGCACAGACTCCACTACAGCAATGAAGAGGCGGATTTTCAGGTCCTTTACGAAGGTCCGACTTCCACACCGATCTCAAGCTGTGGCACGCCGCCCAAGCTTTGTTCTTCCTCTCGACCACATCATCTTCCGTATTCCCAATCTTTGCTCCCAAATACAGGAAGACCTCAACCAATTCTCGCGGCTTCCCGCCTACATTAGTAATCTTCTCTAGCCTCTTTATATTCTCCACCAGATATTTTGTTTTAGTCTCATTCATTCTCAGCCCCACACTCATCGACACAGTCTCAACCTCCCACATCAAATCCTCTGCCTCATTCACTGTATTTGTCACCAAAACTATGTCATCGGCAAATTCAGCATCCGATACCTGTTTCGCCTTAACTCTCCTGCTCTGAGCCGGTGCTACAGTAAAGCCAGAGTCTTGATATCTATATATATATATATATATATATATATATATAACAGGAGGTATGGGATCGACTACCCACGTGTACTGACCCCCCCCCCCTCTATTCTTCGTTCATGCAGCTTATATGCGTTGCTATTAGACTATTTCATGTAATAAGAAAATAAATATGTTTCAAGCTCTTAATCCTCTCTCTCTCTCTCTCTATATATATATATATATATATACATATATATATATATACATGTTTATATATACAATAAACGCGCATACAGCACACATACACACACACACACACATATATATATATATAATTGTTTCTACTTTAGACACAAGACCAGCAATTAACCAGTACATTACTGGTACTTTATTTTATCGACCCCCGTAAGGATGAAAGGCAAAGTTAACCTCGGTGGGATTTGAACTCAGACTGTAAAGGGACGTAACTATGTTAGAAAGCATGGCGTCCAA
>OZ024748.1:56570138-56580138 GCA_964016885.1 Eledone cirrhosa
CTCGTGTAGGACACTTCGGTTATTTTTCATTTTGTAAAAAAAACCTCACTTTCTATTAATATATATATATATATATATATAATATATATAAGATCAAAAGATGGTTAAAAGAGTTCCATGTATTTTATTATGCGCATTTCAAAAACAAATATCATCATGCAATAACATTTGTGTTTTCATCAGATAAAATAGGAAGACATGATATGAAGGTTAAAGAACACTTGTGGATAGTGCAGTTTTAAATCAACATATCATATAAAATACATGGAACTCTATTAACCATCTTTTGATCTTATATATATTATGTATACACCAGTCCTACAAACTGTAGAGTGCTTCTTATCCGATATCTGCATTGCTTTATTATACTACAATAAAACTCACCTCCTACATATATATATATATATATATATATATATATATATTTCCATATATATATATAAATCCAAGGAGTGTAACGTGAAGTTACTGGAGGTTCACCCAGGTGAGCACTCGATGTTTAGGTTCACGTCAGTATCGAAGTATAGAGCTAGATAGACTGTAATATAATAATGGTTTCTACTTTTGGCACAAGGCCAGCAATTACCCAGTACATTACTGGTACTTTATGTCATCGACCCCCTAAGGATGAAAGGCAAAGTTAAATTCGGCGGGATTTGAACTCAGAATGGCCAGGGCCGTAACTCTATGCGTCAAAGCATGGCGTCCGACACTCTACCGATACTGCCAATCTACCGAAATTAAATATAATTGTTTCTACTTTTAGCAAAAGGCCAGCAATTATCCCAATGTATTACTGGTACTATATTTTATCGACCCCGTAAGGATGAAAGGCAAAGTTAACCTCGGCATATAATAATACAAGGACGATTGGTTAAGCCTTCATTACGTTTATTGATTGGTGACCCGCATTTCACTATTGATCAGCGCAAGGTTCGATCTGTATTGATCGGGCCCGACTCTGGAATCAAAAAGCTTGTCGAATCTCTGCTGTTGTAATGACAGAGTGAACACATATGCCATATAAGGTTTCACGTTCATATGGTTGTCAAACTTTAGACATCTATATGCCATATATGTTCATTCCGTCAGTACAACAGCAGAGGTCCGACGAGCTTTTGATTCAGAGTCGGGTCATATCGATACAAATAGAACTTTGAGCTGAGCAATAGCGAAACGGATGTCACCAATTAATAAACGTAATGAAGGCTTCAAATATCGTCCTTGTGGTATTACACTCTGTCTAGTAGTATTACACTCTGTCTAGTGGTATTACACTCTGTCTAGTGGTATTACATTCTGTCTAGTGGTATTACACTCTGTCTAGTGGTATTACACTCTGTCTAGTGGTATTACACTCTGTCTAGTGGTATTACACTCTGTCTAGTGGTATTACACTCTGTCTAGTGGTATTACACTCTGTCTAGTGGTATTACATTCTGTCTAGTGGTATTACACTCTGTCTAGTGGTATTACACACTGTCTAGTGGTATTACACTGTCTAGTGGTATTACACTCTGTCTAGATCTCCACCTCGTTACTGATGTGAACCTAAACATCGAGTGCTCACCTACAATAACTTCCCGTTACACTCTCTGGTCATATATATATATATATATATATATTAAAATAACAGATTTAAATATAAGCAAACAATTGCTGCTTTCGCCTTGAACGGGATCTTATATAAATATATATCTCTATATATCATATATATATATCTATATGTATATATATATATATATATATATCTATATGTATATATATATATATATCATATATATATATCTATATGTATATATATATATATATCATATATATATATCATATATATAATATATATATCATATATATAATATATATATCATATATATATATCTATATCATATATATATATATATATCATATATATATATATATATATATCATATATATATATCTATATCATATATATATATCTATATCATATATATATCATATATATAATATAGATATCTATATCATATATATATATCATATATATAATATATATATCATATATATATATATCTATATCATATATATATATCTATATCATATATATATAATATATATATATAATATAAATATTTTCTAAGGCGGGTAAAATTCCCGAGATCCATGGACGAGTTCTCTCCAGCGGTCTCTGTCCCTCATTATCGCTGCCATGTCCTGCGTCTCCAACAGACCAGTGTCTGTCCTTAGGGCATCAAGATACGTTAACCTTGGTCTTCCTCTTCTAGTGTATCCATGTAGCGGCTCCCAAAGGAGCACTGAGTGCAATGTCAACTCTGGATGTCGGTGAGCATGTCCAGCCAACCTCAGTCTCCTCAGATGGTGGATGGGTGCTACACGAGAATGCTGAGGATGGCTCTGAACATTAATCAGTATACATATATATATAGATAATATATATATATAAATATATACATGTGTGTGTGTGTGTGTATGTAAAATGTAACCAGAAATAACAAAACAATCCAATCGGTACAGTATATGGAAGTTATATATTAGGTTAACGCTTGATATAGCAGGAACAGAGTCATAACGTTTCGGTCGCTAGTCCTTCATCAGAAAAAAGAATGCGAAATAAAATAGATTAAGGGGACGGGCGGTATGGAATTGCCAAAAAATGTCTTTAGATAAAAATAATAGGTCCAACATGTTGACATCTCTTGCAATTTATACAGCCAATTGGAAAATGTATTCGACGAACCACCGCCCTACACCACCTCATTGAATCAACACCTAAAATGATGAAAAGAGGTAAGTACAGAACTATCTTTAATTATGACATCTTGTTTACATAGGAGTAATGTTTCTCTCTTTAAATTCTAAAAACCAGGAACTTCCAATAATTTATTTAAATTTTTGTTAATTTTAATTTTTTACATCTTCATAAATATATTCTGCTCCACCAGCTTTACCAGCTTCATAATCAATGTATAGAACACCATCAACATTTGTATATTATTTTCACTGCCATGGTTTCACGCCTGAATAAAACAAAGTGTGGGCTTATCTATGTATTAAGCAGTATAACTATAATTAGCTAGCAAATATTACTTAAATCGCATCCTACGCACCTATAAAAAAGGGGCCTTATTGAATGAAATGTTCTTAAGTATGGCATATTTCTACCTTTTCACCTCATCATCATTATCAATACAATAATCATCGTCAACAACATCATCATAAAGCCTGTTATCATCAGCAGCAACATCATGAAAATCAACAGCATCATCATCATTCTAATCAGCTTTGTGAAGAAAATGATCACAATTGTCATGAGGATGATATCGATCATGATATTTATCATGATGACGGTATTAATGGTCAGGATATTGATAACTGTTGTTTTGAGAATAATTGGTCGATTGCAACATGAAATTGTATGTATGTATGTATGTATGTATGTATGTATGTATGTATGTATGTATGTATGTAAATGACATCCTGCGACATCCACCATTACAACATCCACCAATTTCTTTTTAACCTTACATTTTGTTTTAAATTATTTTGTCGTCAATTATAAAATTTGTAGAAATTCGTCGAAAAAACAAAAATGTATACAAATTTCATACTCGACAACCCAATATTTCAATTTTATTTTTATTTTTGTAGCTTTTAAAATCCTCTCTTTTCCCACCCTGCTCTTCTTCCTTTCTTCCTTGTCTTTCTCCTCGTATGTACATTTCTCCATTTTCCTCTTCTTTGTAATATCATTATTATTATTATTATTATTATTGCAGTTATTGTTGTTGTCGTTTTAAATAAAGTTTCTTCCGTCTTTTCCTATATTTTACCTCCGTTCTAACTACTTCCTTTCTCATACACCCCAACCTAAAATGTCTTCTGTCTTATTTTATTTTATGTTATTTTCATTTGTATCCCTTTTTCCGCCATCTTAGTTCTTTTAAATCTTTAACCAACCAAATGTTGTTATATTTCACCTTTTTCCTTTTACTCTACCTCCCCCTTCCTTCTATTAAATTTTAATTTTTGCTGAAATCTTTTGTATTATTTGTTTATGGTGTTTACAAAATGTTTTCTTTTTCTATTCTTTATTTTGGTTTCTTTATAAATATTTTTTTAATTATTTTTTTCTTCTTTTCTTCTTGCTTATTTCTTTTTCTTTTTCAGTTTAGAGAAAGAGAAGGCGGAGAAGAGGAATGAAAGGAAAGAAAAGTGAAACAGTAGGAGAAGGAAGAGACCAAGGGAAAGAGGAAAGGAGGAATAGTAAGCTGTAAGGAAGTAAATGAAATAAAAATGAAATGGTTTTTCAAAGCACTCCTCAATTCTCAATATCATCGTAATCGTTGTTTCCTTCTACTTTGTTTCTTTTTTCTTCTTTTTTTCTTCGTCTTTTTCTTCTTCTCATCCTCCTTCTTCTGTTGGTTCTTTTTCTTCTTTATATCCGTCGCCGTCACCATCATCACGATCATAGTCATCATCATTTCTTACTTCAGTTCAATTTTACAATATTGTCGCATTTCCTTATGAAAGGTGACACCGACATTATTATTATTATCATCATTACAAATATCACCATCGTTACCATCCTCCTCATCATCATCATCACCAACATTCTCCACCCAACAAAATTGCAAGCCTTATGCATAAATCGGAAGCCATTACTATCAAAATCCCGCCAAGTTCAACTTTGCCTTTCATCCATACGGGGTCGATAAAATAAAGTACCAGTAATGAACTGGGATAATTTCTGGCCTTGTACCAAAAGTAGAAAGAATTAATATTATTCGTTATTATTGTTGTTGTTGTTTCTAGTGGTATTTTAAGTAAAGCAGATATTGATATAATACTATTACTTCCATTTTCTTTCACGAAATCCTTTTCTCTTCCTTCACCTTCTCCTCTTTCTATTCAAATGTTGTTTCTTTCTTCTCCCTCCCGACCAAGCTGCCCCACCCCTTGGCTTGATATTATTATTTTGTTCAAGATATTCATCCATGTGACGATGATGATGTTGATTATTCGGTGGGTTTCTTTTCACAAATATATTTAGTGATAGTGGTAATGTGTTTGTAATATTTTTTCTCCTCAAATATGTGTATCTTGTTCTTGCGGTCTTGTGATTGTTGTTGATGCTGTGCTCCATCCCATCGTTGGTTTCGTCGTTGCTGTTGATGTCGTTGGTGTAATCGCAGTTGTCCTATCGTCCATCTCGTTTTGTCGTTCTTGTGATCACAGTTCTCCTTGTTGTTTTAGTCGTTTTCGTCGCCTCCGTATCTGCTGGTGTTGTTGTTGGGTGTGTGTGTGTGTGTGTGGGGGGGGGGGTCGTTGTTTTAGTCGTTTTCATCGCCGCCATCTCTGTTGGTGTTGTTGTTGAGGTCGTTGTTGGTATTAGCATTGTTTGTTTTTTTTCGTCGTTGCTTGTTAATTCCGTTGTCGTTATTGTTATTGTTGTTGCTGTTTTCGTTTTAGTTGATGCTGCATGTTTCCTTGTTATACAATTTTCCTTCACACTTCACGTCTGTTCCTAAATGCCATATGTCCTGTTTATAGCTATTTTATTGTTGTTGGTCTTTCTTATTTTATTTTAACTATTTTATTTCATTCTATTTATTCATTTCATTTTACTTTATTTTTCAAAACAAATTTTCAAATGCTGTCATCGACATTGTTGACTTTTATTCGTTTATTTTTCAAAAGTAAAACTTACAAAAATAAATAAAAAATAAATATATAAATAAATATATAAACAGTAAAATACCATAAAATGAAAATAAGCTGCTAAAAACTAAACATAAAAATGAATGTTTTTTTATGTGAGGGCGATTTTTTAAAAATTTAAAGATTCTATTTAAATTTATTTTTGATTTCATTATTAATATCATTATATTATTATTGTTATTTATATTATTATTGTTATTTTTATTTATATGTGTTCGATGATATGTTCTCTCTTTCAGTAAACAATAACCAGACAACACACACAAAAACAACTTCCTTCTGTCATTGAGGGCTAATTCTTTTGAAGTTTTCTCACCACCAATGTGACGGCCATATTCATATTGGTGAGTAAATTTAAGTTTAACAACAATTTGCATTTTTTTTTTTTCACAAAATACATTGTTCATCACCAATATTCTTATTATGTTCTTCCTTTTCTTTTTCTTATTATTATTTGCTAATACCACATTATATATTTATATTTTGTCACTTTATTTGCACGATTGCTTAACTTGTTTATTTATTTATGAAGCAAGTGTTATATGAGATAGTTTTGTTAAATTTTAAAAGATGTTTTTGTTTTTCACGATTATGTTTTTAAAACTATTTTTTCAATCCCTATCTCCTTTGCTGTTAGCTATCACCATTATTATTATTATTATGCTTGCTATTTATATTATCAATATTATTATTATCATTGTTGTTTTTCTTCCTATTAATAGTATTATTGTTATTTACGAGTAGTAGTAGTAGTATCATCATCATAACCTGCATCGTTGGTAGTGTCATTTTAATGCAATGGTTGTTTGTGTGTTTGTTTCTGCCGAAGTCTTTCTCGTCGTGATAGTGATGATGGTGGTGATGGAAGTGGCGATGAATATTTATTGTTCTTTAATTCCGCCATTTTGCACACTTTTCCTGCGGTATATTTTGTTGATTCTACTTTTTTGTTGGGTTCCTGTTTCTTTTCTTGTTATAGATGATGTTTATATTTTAATGTTTCTTTTATCTCATTTTAATTCGCACAATTTATATTGTAAATTTTAAAATTTTATTTTAACGACACATACATGCGTACACATATCACTACAACTATCAGCCATTTCCATAATCTCACAGCTACATATATGAGATTGTGCGAGTGTAATTGTGTCTGTGAATGTCTCTGTGTGTGTCTGTGCATATTTGTACACATAAATATGCAGACACATGTACGAGTGTTTTGGGGGTGAATTGTTATGTATTTTATTAGTTTTGTTCATCTTTCTTTTCACACCAGGAAATCTTCCAATCAACTCCATCAAATGGCGTAGAAGAGATAGATTCTGTAGGGGGTTAGCATCAATGCATGTGGCATATATAGGGTGGGGGTGGTAAGAGTGGAACGATATATATAACAATAATGGCGATGGCAGGGAGATGTTGATATAATCTGAGCAAATGCACTTCAAACATACTTAAATTACAATTAAACTTCGAACCATCAGTACAACAAGTTAATAAGGACTTGAGGAATAGTTGAAACACATTCATCTAATTGCTACTTTAATTTGTCCCCATAGCAATGTATAAATATATATTTAATCCTTTTTTTCTTCTTATTAATCTTTGTGCCTTCTTCTCACTCTTTGATTCTATTTATCTTCTATTTCTAACTATCTCCCGATGAAAGAGTAGTGCCCGACTCTTATCCTGCTATTTCAAGCGTTAAACTGATATATTTCTTCAATCTGCTGTGTCGTGTGCTTTATTATTTATGGTTACCTTTTACACACACACACACACACACACACACACACACAGACACACACACACATGTGAGTATATATATATATATATATATATATATATATATATATATATATATATATATATATATATATATATATATATATATGAGTATGTGAAGGCGCGTGCCTAAGTGGTTAGAGAACCGAATTCGCAATCGTGAGGTTGTCAGTTCGATCCTGGACTGGGTGATGCGTTATGTCCTTGAGCAAGGCACTTTATTTCACCTTGCTCCTTCTACCTGGAGTTGCGACCGATAGATAGTATTAGCAACTGGAAAGACCAACGGAAACATTGTTTCCTCGGTCCGATTTGACGAAAGTCTATCGATTAAAAAAATATATATATATGAGTATGTACACATGTGCGAGTGCAATAGTTTGACTATATGTGCGTATGTATATTTTCGTATTTATGTTTATAGATTTGGAGACAAACATATGTACTTGTACACCATTTGGATCACACATCTTACTAGAAATAACTGTAAAATCTCTCAAGCTATAGTCTAAATGTGCCTTTGTAAATTATGTATCCTATTTTCAGACTGTGTTCATATATAGCGACTTCAAATTATATATATAAATATATATATATATATATATATAGTACTAATAATAAATTTGAAGACTAAAATCCAAAAAGGGCTCGATAAGGATAAATATATATCAAATATATAAGAACCGTAGAGCAAATATTTATTTTAATAAATATATATATATATAGTTATTCAGTTCCTGACATTGCGATATATATATATATATATATATATATATATATATATATATATATATATATAGAGAGAGAGAGAGAGAGAGAGAGAGAGAGAGAGAGAGAGAGAGAGAGAGAGAGAGAGGGAGGGAGAGAGAGAGAGAGGACCGAGATTGTGTGACAGTATTATATAACTTGTGGGATGGATTGCTGGATTAAGGTCAGAAAATATTCTATGTTAAAATTGGAAATAAATTTTTTAAAATACGAATTCATTACATACTGCATACGGAGGAATGACTACTGTGATAATTTAACATCAAATACGCGGAGTTTCAAGTAATGGTTCAGTCCATTAATAGGAAAATAGAAAATAGGAAAAATGTATCTCCATCGTTAATGTTTATGCATTGATCAAAGTTAGGCTTGCATTTTATTAGGTACACCTGTATTTGAATGAATATACGCTGACAAATACCTTGGTGCATTGGACGTTAACGTGTTTGTATCAAATATGGATAATAGACTTCTGAGCTCTAATTCGGGGTCGTTCAACTTTGCTATTTAATTTTTTCAGATAAAGAAGGCAAAATTCTCTAGTGTGTGTGACAGGATAATACGTACCATGTACACTCTGTAAAAGGGTTGAATATAGAACGTGTATCCGACAGAAGAGAAAATGTCAAACATAGGTTAAATGGAACACTTCAGTTGTGTCAAAGGCATAATGAACTATTTTCTCTTGGTGTCACTATAAAACCCATGGTACACAGAGTAAAGTACGGAAATATATAGAAACTAGATCCGTCTCCCAATCTATCGAATTCATCAGAGGCATAGATACTATACTACTTTCGTCTGTGTCGACCCACCATACAATTACTAGATAGGAAAACTGATTTTTAAAAGATATTGACAATGATAACGAAATCTCAGAACTATGGTTCTTTTTTTTATTTTAAATTGAATTTAGTGATAAGAATGAGTCAATATTTATTTGTTTAATCTTACAAGTAAATACAGAGAAATTAAACTGGACATCATAAAAAATACCTTTTAAGTGTGTTTATCGAAACGATTAGTGCTAAGAAAGACGAAGTAACAATATGATTAAATCTACTTAATATCAGAGATTGAACAACAAGGAAAAAAAAACGCAATATTAGCTGAACTAATTGTAAGAGAAAATGTTGTGTTGAATACGACTTCAAGTAAATTGTAAGTATTCAGAAAAGTTTGTTAAGGTCTCTTTGTTCGGTTGAGGTTTCATTAAGACTGCCAACTTTTGTTAACTAACATTAAGACATTTCGTGTTGTTTTCTCTGGGAAACCATTAACTCTAGCGAGGCTTTTATCATTTGCATTTCAATGACTAAGTGTAGATACATTCATATATATCGTTGCAATCTATCGAGTTTGCTATCTATCTTTCGATCTATCTCACTAGCGCGTCTGTAAGTATATGTGTGTGTGTGTGATTTCGGATGCGTTTGTGTGAGTATATTGTATGTTTAAGTGTAGAGAATGTCCACACACACACACATTATATATATATATATAATATGAATGTGTGTATAAGAAATTAAGATGACAGAAAGTTCTTACATAGTTTAATTATATATATGTAAGCACACATGCACACACACACATCTCTATATACACTATATTATAGAATACTATACGATATTACACTCCATCACACCACACTTCACGATACTAACGCACTTATGCACTTTGTACAACAAAACCGATTCAACAGTCAATTTACCAGATTCTGCAACTTGAC
>OZ024748.1:56585138-56587638 GCA_964016885.1 Eledone cirrhosa
AGGAAAGTATATACTTTGAGACGTTCAACAATCTGACAGAAAGGTATACGATGCTGACGATAGATAATAAGCTTGAAACTAGTACATTATTCCTGTGTCAGTGTTGAACAAAGAGGCGACGATGGTTGCCTGAACACTGTACGGCGTAATTCGGGCTGTTTGTTTGCAAACAAACCGAACATTATAATAAATATTCAGTAAACCCATACGTACATATATATATGTGTGCATGTATGTATATATATACATACTACTGTACGTCTGTATACATATATGTATGTACGTGTACATACATACTTACACTTAAGTATCAGCCGTACTAAGAGTGAGAAATGAAATTTCGTTTCATTCTTTTCCATATATATATATATATATGTATATAACGAAGGAAGTGTGGTCAGGAATCAGATGGACCATAACGCACCAGAGTACTCAATACTTAGGGTAGTAGAGTGAGTAATAGGAAAATGTTTAACCCCGACGGCAGAGCTCAAGCTGTTTCGACGGCTATTTCTGGACTCAGAAATAGCCGTCGAAACGGCTTGAACTCTGCCGTCGGGGTTAAACATTTTCCTATATATATATATATATATATATATATTGTTATATTTGGGGAGGGTCATATTTGCGTAATATTGCCAGAATTAATAACAGAACACACTCACTGTTATTAATTCTGGCAATATTACGCAAATATGACCCTCCCCAAATATAACAATATCTGTTTCGACACACGATTTCATATAAAAAACCTCGCAAAACTATATATATATACATATACATATATATATATATACATATATATATATATACATATATATATATATATATATACATATATATATATATACATATATATATATATATATATACATATATATATATATACATATATATATATATATATATATATATACATATATATATACATATATATATATATATATATATATATATATATACATATATATATATATACATATATATATATATATATATATATATATATACATATATATATATAGGAAAAAGTACTTTTTCCTATTTCCCACTACACTACCCTAAGTATTGAGTACTCTTGTGCGTTATGGTCCACCTGGTTCCTTACCACAATTCCTTTGTTATATATATATATATATATACCGATGGCGGCTGACCGGGCTAGAATCTGCTAAATCGTCGGCCGCCCTCATGTCTCCGATGTTCAGCCCCATGGATTTTGTCTATTATATTCCTTTGTTATATGTCGAATACCTGATGATGTCACCAGATGATACTGAACCCGGTCATTGAAATGATCATAGTATAATAAGCCTTTTAAGGAATTACACCAGTCCAGCCTCCTGTTATTTTATTATATATATATATATATATATATATATATATATATATATATATATATATATATATAATATATATAATATATATATATATATATATATGTTTGTGGACGCCACCCCTGGAGGGAAATTAGCTAACCAGTGTAGAAAGGCCCTGAGAAAGACCCACTTAAAAATAAAGGTGGTAGAAAAGCCAGGAACCACCATAAAATCCCTGATCAGCAAAACCTACCCTTTTAAGAAAACCCACTGTACCAATAGGAAATGTATCATATGTAAGGTGAACCCCCGGATAAACTGTAAAACTAGAAACGTAGTCTATAGCATAAGATGTACAGAGGGTACTTGCAGAAACACGACAACAACATACATAGGTGAGACAGCTCGTAGCATAGGTGAAAGGATAGACCAACACTGGGGGGAACTAAAAGGACAAAAAAACGGGTCAGTACTATACGAACATGCTAGACAACAACATGACGGTAACATAGACAACATAGAAATTAGAATAATATCTAAACATAGGAATGACCCAGCAGATAGGCAAATCAGAGAGGCCAGTGAAATAGAAATTAGAAGACCAAAGCTAAACAGAAAGAATGAGTGGAACAACAACAACACCCAAACAAACAACACTGACCTAAGAGAAGTATAAATAAATAAGTAAATTAAATAAAATAAATAAAATAAGATAAATAAATACATACACAAGCACATAAACACACACTAGTCACCCAGCAGACACAACACTATACACACTAGTCACACATCACACATAACACTATACACACACGCAAACGCATGCGCAAAGAAGACAAAATAAAATAAGATAAACAAACAAGCAAATAAATAAATATATAGACAGACTGAACAAAAAAAAAAAAAAAAATGGCGTAGACATACAACACAACAGGAGGAACAATGAATATAACACCACTGACGATGTTGCAGATGTGCAACGAAAGATTTATGTAAATTATGTAAACTATATATATATGTGTTTGTCTATATTGTATCTGTATTATTTTTGACCGCCGGTCAGTCAATGGCAACATTGAGGACCGAGTAAGTTAGATCGCAGATATATATATATAAAAGACAGCGAGAAGCGAAAACCAACCAAACAGTGAGTGTGTTCTGTTATTAATTCTGGCAATATT
>OZ024748.1:56592638-56600138 GCA_964016885.1 Eledone cirrhosa
ACAGAAAGGGTACGTTAAAAAACAAACAGAAGGACTCATATTAGCAGCGCAAGATGAAGCCATGTGAACAAGGTGGGGAATAAAATACAAAGAAGGATATTCAAGCTGAATGTAGAATGTGTGGGGAGAAAGTAGAGTCAGTTACACATATCGTTTCAGAGTTTAAGCAGTTAAAGGAGGATGATTATAAAAAAAGACTTACTAAGGTGGACAAATTAGGGGCTTAAACAGACTTAAAATATGAGACCTTGAAATGAATTGAAGAGTCACCATTGTCGCAGTGGTGATCGATGGTTTTGACATGGAGACAAAGAACCTTGAAAATAGACATTTTCAGGCATTGAAGAGCCCCGGAAACAGCTCAAATATTGAGAAAGGTTCTGATCTACCAGCAGAGGTGAAATGACAAAGAATGATAAGAAAAGTGGGAAATCACCCTAAGTTACTAACTGAATTCCAGTATTCCCTAAAATATCTGGCCCATAGCAACATCAAAGCTGGTTGTGATAATTAGTAAACGGATAAACGGATAAGGGTGGTGGAATTCTGAATTCAAATCCCGCCGAGGTTAAATTTGCCTATCATCCTTACGAGGTCGATAAAATAAAGTACATGTCACGCACTGGGGTCGATTTAATCGACTTTCCCCTTCCCCATAATTATTGGCTTTGTGCCTATATAAGAAACCATTATTATTATTAATATCGGTAGATGCTTTCCATGAGTTCAAATCCCGCCGAGGTTAACTTAGCTTTTCATCCTTACGGGTTCGATAAAATAAAGTACCAGTAATTATACTGGGTAATTGCTGGCCTTGTGCCAAAAAGTAGAAACAATTATTATTATACATATTCATTTGCAAGATGATGACCTTATTGCCTGGATCATTTAATCGACCCCCTATCAAGTTAAGTAACCTCAAATTGACAGTCCATACTGTAGGATATTTGTTGATCACAGAAGTACTCTCGTCTGCAAATTGTAATACTGGGACTGATTCCAAATCTAACATGTGCTTTTCTTTTTCTGGAGGTTTTTTTTTCTCATGCATCCGATCAAATTTGATACCTCTTTTACTTTCATTTTCCCCATTCTCCCGACATTTATTCTTAAGTCTACATACTTTACGTTTTTCTTATTTTCGTCACCATTAGTGTAACGGTCTCCTTACAAGCTACAGCGACCAAGAAACACCTCCACTAAGTACTATCCTCCACCAAAATTATGACAGGCCTAGTATTTTTCAAGACCTTAATCTCTCTGGGTTGCAAATTTCCACAAGTGATTCATAGACTGATTTTTAAGGACCTTCTCTGATTTGTGCTGTTAATATTTCTCGGTAGTTGCAAACCCATATTATCTTGACGTCTTTTATAGTCTCACTGCGCAAGAATGCTACAGGCATCACTATGTGTGTCGCACTTTCTATCTTCTTCTCACATAACCTACACTTATTTGCTTCATCTGGGTTATATATATTCCGTATCGAGTTTCAGTGCTTCTGACTCTCCCTTAAGAGCAATTTTTGTCAACAAATTCCAAGACAAAACTACTTTTACTTCTTTCATGTCTCTTTCAAATTGATCATACTTTATTTGTGCTCAGTTTCTCACCCAACGGTCTCTGTTTGTAATTTTCTTTACTTCCAATGATTTCAATGCATAGGGTTCTATATTTGGCGAAATGCCTTAAAGGTGCTTCTTTACTGCTGGCCAAATACGCGTCCACGGACGTTCATTTGTTAACCACACAATCATTCAGATTTACAAGTCCTCGACCTCCCTTTTCCAAGGTGTACATAGCCTTATGACATTTGCCTTAACAAAATAATAACTGTTTCTACTTTTGGCACAAGGCCAGCAATTATCCCAGTGTATTACTGGTACTTTATTTTATCGACCCCGTAAGGATGAAAGATAAAGTTTACCTCGGTGGGATTTGAACTCACACCATAAAGGGCCGTAACTCTTTGCTTCAAAGCATGGCGTCCGACCCTCTACCGATACAGCCAATCCAAACGATATAATAATGATGATATTACTGCTGATGTTAGCGATGATGTTTATGACGATGTTAGTTATGATAATGGTATGATGACGAGGGGGATAACAATGCTTTCTTATATAGGCAATTTTGGGGGAGGGGATAGTCAAATGAATCGACCCCAGTGCGTGACTAGTACTTTATTTTATCGAACCCGAAAAGGCAAAGTTAACCTTGGCGGGATTTGAACTCAGATCATAAAGGGACACAACTCTATGCTGCAAAGCATGGCGTCCAACACTCTACCAATACTGTCAATCAACTAATAATTGTTTCTATATTTGGCACAAGGCAAGGAAATTACACAGTGCATTACTGGTACTTTATTTCATCGATCCCGTAAGGATGAAAGGCAAAGTTAACCTCGGCGGGATATGTACACAGTCCGTAAAGGGACGTAACTGTGCTGCAAAGAATGGCGCCCGACCCTCTACCGTTGCTGCCAATGATGATAGTGTTGATAATAATTATGACGGCGAGAACGATGATGATTATGATGATCTAACCAAAAGAAAAAAACGTGATAAGAAATTAGATTTCAAACAGGGAGAAAAAATCAGAAGACAGCCAATCGACAACAATACTTACCCAAATAATAATTTAAAATAAATAAGATCACAGAGTAATTTTGATATTTCGCAGACTTAAATCCTGAGGCAGTGGCCGCCTCTCTCTTATTCAGTCTAAAGTTTATAGTATTTCATATTTTTATTTTTACTTTTAATTCTCAATACTAATGTAGATTGGTGCGTGTTACGATCATGAAGATCAACAGCACGGAAGGAGTCAGGAAGATGGTGCATAAACTTACACCCACACACATACATACACATGCATACATACATATATATGCGTGTGTATGTGTGTATTTGCCCGTTTGTATATCTATCTATATATCACTCATTCTCTCTATAAATATATATATATGTGTGTTTGTACGTGTGTATCTCACTTTCTATCGCACTATCTGTGTGTGTATGTCGCTCTCTCTCTCTCTCTCTCTCTCTCTCTCTCTCTCTCTATATATATATATATATATATATATATATATATATACAGAGAGAGACATATAATATACATATATCTATCTATCTATATATATATATATAGACAGAGAGATAAATAGATAGATATATATATACATACATACATACTCCCAATAACACAATGGAGTCTGAACCTCAAAGTACCAGATGGCACAAAATGACCAAATGCTGCCACGACTGAGTAAACGATAGATAGATCAAGTTAAGACTTGGGGATTAAACTCAAGGCTGTAGTATTTCGTCTTTTCATAGCAATGAAAGATAAAAGACTATGCACCAGACACATGTAATGGAGCAGAAGACTGAAACAAGAACCCGTCGTCCACGCAATGTAGTTTTATATATAGATAACAAAACAACTTGCTTTATAGTAATTCAGTCGTATAACTTTCTAATAGACTGACATACACTCTCATCCCCATACACCCGTATTATATCCTTCTCTCTCTCTCTCTCATATATATATATATATACATACACAAACATATTTATATATGTATAGAGAGAGAGAGAGAGAGAGAGAGAGAGATATGAACATATATATATATAAAGAGAGAGACATGTATACATATATATAGATATATGTGTGCGTATATATATAAAGAGAGAGACATGTATACATATATATATATAGATATATGTGTGTGTGTATATATGTTTATATAACCCGGGCGGACGAGAACGAAAAACTTGTTGACGAAGTAAATTCCTAGTTCTATCTTCCAAAAACCATTAACTTGCAGACCCCTGCAAGTGGATTTTGTCGATTTCGAAATTTACAGAAACCTACCGGAGATATTATATATTATATGTGATGTATATTATAAGGTAGATATCATGTGTTGTGTATGATGTCGACGCGATGGTTCAGGTTAGTCAAATTTTTATCCTGAGTTCAGTTTTTTTCGTCGCTATGGTCACTGCAAAGCTGTCTAAACGAAATGTTATAACTCTAAGGTAATATACCCTATTGAGTGCTTAGCTGCAAACTGAGATTGCATTCGTTAGCTTGGCTGCAACATATAACTATATATATATATATATATATATATATATTTATTAAAATAACAGATTAAAGTTTCAGCAAAGAATCGCTGCTTTCACCCTTAACGGGATTTTCTGAAACTAACAAAGTCAATCCTTGAACGCAGAAGTGAATATTCTTATCGAGCCCTCTTTAGTCTTCAAATTTATTATTATCACTATATATATATATATATATATGTTTATATACATGTTTATGTATATATATATATATATATATATATATATATATATATATATATATATATATATATATATACATGTTTATGTATATATATATATATATATGTATATATAAATGTTTATGTATATATACATGTTATGTATATATATATATATATATATATATGTGTGTATATATACATTTTTATGTATATATATATATATATATATATATATATATATATATATATATATATATATGTACGTCTGTATACATATATGTACGTACGTATACATACTTATATCTAAGTAACAGCCGTACTAAGAGTGGGAAATGAAATTTCGTTTCATTTTTTCCGTTTATATATATATATATATATATGTATATATATATATATATGTATATATATATATATATATATATATATATATATATATATGTATATATATATATATATATATATATATATGTTTATATACATTTTTATGTATATATATATATATATATATCCAAATCCCTCACTTCACCAGTTTCATTTCACATTCTACCTCCTCTTCTAACCCCTGATCCACATTTGTGTGAATTTATCCTTACATCTCTCTCAAATCCTCTCCCCCAAAGCAGACATCTACAAAATCATCAACTTTGTAAGTTTCTGTATCTATCAACCAGAATATTCCCCAAAATCTCCGCCTTAAATTCTACCCTACATCTTACCCCCAACCATTCTACTAGTGGGACTACTTCAAAGGTCTCGGCCCTCGAGCATCAAAATGTAGGCTGGGAACAGGCAGGAATTGTGAACAGAAGGAGGTGATAACGGGAGGAGAGGATTGAATGAAGGAATGAAAGGTGTCAAGCTCTTAGAGAGAGAGAGAGAGAGAGAGAGAGAGAGAGAGAGAGAGAGAGAGAGAGAGAGACACAGAGCTGGTATCGTATAACTCCAGGTTGTATTCAATGGAGATGATGTAAGACTTAATGTAACCAAACAAAAACAAATAGAGTGTGTGTGTGGTTCATATTGGCTACACTGACTGTCCCAATAACCTGCCGGTAGAGGTCCCCCAGACTGAAATCAATTTAGTGTACGAACGAGCTCAGAAAGCCGGTGAAGAGTGGAAGTAATATGGTAGGGTGCGGGACGTAAAACAAAGGAGAAATCTTATTCCTCCAATTTCTGTTTTCCACCTCGCTGTTTATTAGGGAAAACCAGTCACTACTTGCAAGACCGTGTAAAACTTTTCAGAAGATCTTAACTCACCCTCACAGTTTCTATAATGACCACCAAACTATCTAGAATATCCATTTATCCTTGGGTACATGGAAACACATACATACACACACGCGCACACAAACACAGACACTCAAACATGCCTCTCAAACCACATGAATACACACACTAACTCTCACACACATACACACACAAATATGCCTCTCAAACCACATCTATACACACACTAACACACATCAATCTTATATAATAACAAAGGTAATTTTATATCCCAGCACACACACTCTAATATTCCTACTTACACACATGCATATGCACACCTTAGTGGAACCTTAGTTCTACCATGCCAGGCTGTTCTATAAATCTTTTATATTCATCTAACACTATTCCATCATCATTTTATATAATGAGGAACTGTGTTATATAACTATATCTCTCATAATTCTTGATTATTTTCGTTATCAATTGTAATTGAATTATAAATGCAATGCCTTTACTTAGAAATATGATAAAAAAATGGTAAATACAAATACAAGATAAAAGTAATTAAGAGGTAAGATATTCTGTATGAATTGATATTAAACATTCATAATTATCAAGTATTGTCTGCTCTGACAAGACTGAATACCAGGATTACTTGTAATGTTATTCAGACATGACTAAAGTTGTAAACAAAGGGAAGTTTCAATTATTTGGTCAGGTAGGCCAGAGTGTGGTTAGAACTTGGTGTACAAGACACCTGAACAAACTGATCAAACACTAAAATACAAAAGCTACATATTATATATATATATATATAGATTGTACCCCCAAAATGTATACACACTTCAACACAGCATTCTTATAAATATTGCCTGTACAGGAAATCAAAGTGTGAATACATATTTTGGGACACCCTATATATAAATACACACACATATATACACACACATATATATATATATATATATATATATATATATATATATATATATACACATATATATATATATATATATATGCATATATATATATATATATATATATATATATATATATATATATATATGTATGTGTGTGTGTGTGTATATATATACATATATATATATAACATTAATAAGCAGCGTGCGTTGAGAATTATGTTACTTTCCGTCTTTGTCTATATACATAATTGCTCGCTCGAGGGTTTTTTTACAAATTACTTTACATGGTTGCAATTCTAGTCCAAGGATTTCTCTTAGAATCTCCTTTGGGAAGTAGAGAATGTTGATATTGTTTTGATTGCGTGTGTGTGTTTAATTGTGATATCTAAGGCTTCTTTTATTAGTAGATTTTCTAAATAGGTTTTCGACGGGACACGTTAATAGGATACCTTCAGGGATATCATTGGACTAAGAACTTCTATGGGTTTTTATCGAAGGAGTTTGTGTCGATAGCTTTGTTGCATCAGTATTGTCCTACGGTGGAGTGCCTTTCTTTTACTGGTGTTCAATGTGACTATTTAAGGTTTTCAGAAGACAATGAGTAGGAAGTGATATTGGTCTTTTCTCCCATCATCTTCTGTGTGAAAGAAAACAACTTTCTTTCATTTTTCTCCCATAATTATATATCTAAAGTTAGTAGGTTTTGTCATCTCCTACAATAATTAGTTTTTGTGGTATATATATATATATACATACATATACATGTGTATGTGCATCTGAGCATATATGTGTATGTATATATATATATATATATATATATATATATATATATATATATATATATGTGTGTGTGCGTGTATTTATACATGTATGTATGTATGCTTGTATATATGCATGTATGTATACAAATCATGTGACTTTCAACTTCCCGGGGATATCATTCGATGACGTAGTTCAATTTTGTAGGGCATTCATTTCATTTCTTTTACAGTGGTGAAAATATTTAGGCGGGGTTGGGTGTGGTCAAGCAAAGGGGAAAGAAGAGACTCAACTAGATTTCCTTAAATTGGT
>OZ024748.1:56605138-56620138 GCA_964016885.1 Eledone cirrhosa
GAAGTAACGACGACGACATATAACGATTTGTATGAATGAACTCATCTGTCTGTGTGTGTCACTGAATTTTGGTTCCTATGTGTATGTACGTGTGAATGTACCTATGTATGTATCTCCCTATTAATGTAGCTATCTATCGATTAATATATATATATATATATATATATATATATATATATATATATATATATATTTCCACCTATCTATGTACCTATATATATATATATATTTCCACCTATCTACGTAACTATATATATATATATTTCCACCTATCTACGTAACTATATATATATATATATATATATATATATATATTTCCACCTATCTACGTATATATATATATATATATATATATATATATATATATATATATATATTTCCACCTATCTACGTATATATATATATATATATATTTCCACCTATCTACGTAACTATATATATATATATATATATATACTTATTACGTTTGGTAATATTATATGAACCTCACTGTCGGAAATCATCCTATATTTAAAGGGCAGATTTTTTTCCACGGAACGAACTCGTTATTACACATATATACACATATGTTCCCAGATATACTGTACCTATATATATATATATATATATATATACATTGATTATATATATGCATACACAAATATATCTACGTGGGAATACATAATATATATATAGTATATATAATCATTTTAAATATAGACACACACACACACAGAGTTATTATATATATATATATATATATATATATATATATATATATATATTCAAAATATTAACAAAAATAGACATTCGTGTGATATATGTATGTATATATATATATATATATATATATATATATATGCACGTATACACAATAAATATATATATGTATATATATATCTAACTGGCCTGACTATCTGAGTATGTGTCTATTTTATAAACACTATAGATAATATCAATGGCTATCATCAATTTCACAGTTGATACTGCATTCAATGATAGGTTAAAAGTTCCGTCAAGTCAGTTGCTAATATAGATTATATTGCAGGATTTAGCAGTGTAATTTCTAATTCCTATGCTATAAAATTACCTGCTCACCTAGTCATATTTCTGCTATCCTCCTACATATGCTCACAGCCACACCCGCACTTTATATATACATATATATATACATCTATATATATATATATATATATATATATATATATATATACCTTTAACGATATTTTGTTATCATATATATATATATATACCTTTAACGATATCTTGTTATCCTATATATATATATATATATATATATATATATATATATATATATATGCATGCGTGTGTATGTGTGTTTGTGTATGTAATTATGTGCGTACCAGAATGGTGAAACTTATGTGGTAGATTTCTGATAATTACAAAGTCAATATGGAAGAACGACATTCAATGGTAATAGAGACTGTCAAACACACTAAACTCTACTGTAAAACGCTCTTCAATTTACCCCTAATTGCCATTACTAACATTTCTAATGTTATTATCACCATTATTTCTACAATAGAATGCAAATTTCACACAACATTATTGTGTTCCTCCCTCTTCCTAATGCGTGTGCAGCTATTTCTTTACCGAACATAAAATTATGTCTATATTCCTATATGTGTCCGTAACTCTTCCATTCGTCATACATTTAAACCTGGCGGACCTTATAATTGTCCAGGTCGGAATAGATCATATTTCGTCTGCTAGAATAGAGAGATGTGGTCTAAGATAAGTGCAAATGTGATATAAAGGAAGAATCCACCACAGAATTAAACTGGTATATATTTTCAACCTTGATATCGAAAAATGCAATGCTGGCTTCACATGAATTTGAACTCAGGTCATGAAAAGAGGAAAGGAGAAAACGAAGCAAAGCATATTGTCCGATATTCTACCGATTTTACTCCTTCTCTGGTAATGCTTTTAACTTGACCTATACCGTCCCCAAAATTATAACTATTTTTAGATCAGGAACACTGTAGATTGAAAGTGTTTTTACCTGTCTTTGTACAATATGTTCATCGTGAAAGACTGAGATGCCTATGGACGTCGATAGTCGGCTTTCTTAGCAGTCATTGATATCTGATCTCTTTGTTGCGAATCATTGTCAATCTCCATAATAATTTCCTAAACCAATATGGGCATCTTTGTGACAAGTACAGGTTTTATTACATAATTCACAACTTTTTTCTGTATAATATTCATTAGACCTGCTGACTACATCATACATGTCAATACAGTATAGTTAATCATTATGCCCTAACACTCTCTTCGTATAGGTTGGACAGGCATTTCTTTATGATATGCTATTTTCATCATTAGAGTTAGAACGTTTTTCTCACTAAAACATGAGCAACAATCATTCGTACATATATACACGACCAATGAATATAACAGTTCATAATACTAAAGCTACATCTGGCTATCCCATACGAAAAAGAGACCGAAATGTTAAGGTTAATTTCCAAATTTAGGAACCGTTAAACTAATACGTCCTTAGAAAATGATGTGTGTGTGTGTGTGTGTGTATGTATGAGTGCGTGTTTGTCACATAAACTATCACATCTTACCGAGGTGAATAAAACATACTTGGAATTCATAGGCTGCATTCTCATGAGAGGGGAAGATAAATAGATAAGAACGAGAGGAAGAGTTGCCCTTAATATCTTTGCTGATGAATTATTGCGGAAAATTAAATCGTGCTTGGGTGATATTTCACCAGAACATTATCACCTCTGTATATATTCACAGATGCCTCCGACCAGTGTATATTATTCATCCAATAACATTCATCATACACATTCAACAAGGATATCAATTCATTGAGAACATATTCCATCTCTTAAACCATTCATTACTATCTTTGTAATAAAAGATATTGCCTATGATTTACAAAAGATTTTGTATAATTTCAAGAAATTGAAGGTATTTTGTATTTCAGCTGACTTAAAGATTATCAGGATGGGAGTAAGGGCATAACAATCCCTCTTTCTTCGCCCACTTATTCATGAGGGGGTCGTGGCGGAAAAGTCCTCAAACACTCCGTTTTGTGGGTCCTGTCTGAAGCAACCGTCTCCAACTGATCAGCTGGAATCCCAAGGGTGACCAGCCAATCTCATGGATGTTATCCAACCATCTTTCTCGGGGTCTAACCCTGATTCTCCTACCTATTGGTTTTGCCCCCCTAAAATATCTCCAGTAATCTTTCCTGAGACATTCTAAACACATGCCCCATAGTATCGGAGCTATGATCGCTGAATTTGGGAATAACATAACATATTTTAACATAACATTATGCTGAAATGTTTTTTTTAATGAAAATATTACATTAAACCTGTGTACATTCGTGGCACCTAGGAAGGCTTCAGCCGGATTATTTTCGATATATGGGACACTGTTATATTCCTTTGCTGTATAGAATATTTGCTCTTAGCTATGAAGTAGTCGCTACAGTTATTTCAAACTATTCGTTTCAGTAAATGAGAATATGAAATTGAGATTAAACCATAAAGAAGCTAGTCAGGATTTCAGATAACATTAAACATTCACATATAGATACAAACACACACACACACACGTATCATATATATATATATATATATATATATGATATATATATATATTATATATTATATATATATATATATATACACATATGAATATATACATATATATATATATTGGTATGTCTATATATCTACAATATCTACATACATATATAAAAAACAAATATATATATATATATGAGTGTGTGTGTCTGATAGTAATGAATTGTTGTTTTGTGTGTGTATAGGTGAGTGTATTTAATTACCTTTTATTTGTCTCCACGTATATAATTGAACAATTGAACGCAGTCTCTTTAATGTGAAATATAGCGTTTTCGGCGCCACCAATCCAAATCATTGTAGATTCATTTCACTTTAAGATTTAAACTATTTTCAGTTTATTTGTAAATATATTTTTACCTTTTTTTAAATGTACCACTTGATATACATCTATACACACACACACCTGTATATATATATGTATTCACAAATGCGATCTATATAGTTATATATATATATATATAAATATGTCTCCCTGTGTATATCTGTATTGTATTTTCTCCATGGTTTTAATGAAATTTTTATTGAAATTCAGTTTAAGCACTTGAATGCATCAGCTTTCTCCATTTTCATTAATTACAAGTATAAATCTATATAAACAAACACACACACACAAACAAACACAGACACTTCTGTAGTCATATGCGAAGACATTCAGTCGCATATACAGGCAAACATAGAAAGACACAGACATACGTACGTACACACACACAAATATATATCCATCTCTCTCTATATATATATATATATATATACACACATATCTATATAAACATATATATGTATATATACAAATATATATAACCATCTATGTAAATATGTATATATACACAAACATAAATATATGAACATATAAGTGTATACATACAAATATATACATATATATCCATCTATGTGTATATATATATATATATTATATATATACAGACACACACATATATATATATGAACATATATGTGTATACATACAAATATATATATATATATATATATATCCATCTATATATATATATATATGCATATATACACACACACACATACATAATTGTGCATATTGTTGGAACTAACGAGGAAATGAGTTTCTATAATACGGAGTATGATTTGAAATGAAAAGTAGAAGGAATAAAGATTTGGGGAATGAGAGAAGGAATAAGAGAGAGTGAAGGGGTGTGAGAGAAAGAAAGAGATTGAATTATAAAAACAGAGGCCATCATTCAATGTTTTCTTAAACAAGATATCAAGTGAGAGGCAATAGAATTGACATTTCTTTTATAGAAATTGCATACGTTAGACAATCAACGTTTGTTTTAGATGAGACGTTAGGCAGAAAGGTAGTTCAAACTAAATAAACTTACATACATTTATTTCAACACTTCTCATTCCTCACTATTTTTATTGTACAAGCTGTTGTTGCTACTACTACTACTATTATTATTGCTCCTACTGCTTCTACTACTACTACTAATGATTATGCTGCTTTTGCTGTAACTCGTGAAGAGCGCTCAAATGTTTTTTGCATGGTCAGCTGGAAAGTTCATCGGCTGACCAAGATCAATGGGCAATTGACAAAGTATTCCCTTCACACGCGTACGCTTAACATAAGCCTCAGTGTGATTCAGCTTGACATGAGCCTGGCATTTGAAATACATTTGCACCCAATTTTTATTGTCCCTCAGAATACTGGAGCAACGTGAAATAAAATATAAGGTCTTCATTCTAAGATTGAAAATCTTCAGTTAGATCTCTCCACGAGTAAAAATACTATAAAATTTTGAATTTACAAATTATTTTTTTAGATATTCTCTTCTTGATATTTAAAGAGTGTTATGAGTTGCTTCATGGCCCTAGAGCTACATCCCTACTTACCACCATAGACGCTGAGTTGAGCCAGCCGTAGGTTTGAGCCTCGCGAGATGGAATGGCTCTTCCAGCGCATCTCCCTTACCATCCTCCGGGGAAACGCCTTCTCCATTATGTCCGTCGTGGCTGTGGGGTGGCCAACACGCTAGACACCATTTGCTCATAATACAGAGAGATGGGGAGGGCGAGAGACATGGAGGCGATGACAGTGGGAGTTCGGCACTTCTGTGTTCGGACACATTGGTAAGGACTTGGAATTTGGTTTATTTCTGGTTGTCAATTTTGATTCCATTACCCATTATATATAGTATACTTATGTAGATTATAGAAAATGTATAAATACCACCATATCACTTTGACAGTCCGCTCTCCTGGCTGGCTTCGCAGCTATTGAAGTTGATAATGAAGCGGGTGAAGTCGAAACTGCGATCTGAACATGTCTTCATTGGAGTCACAGAAGACAGTGTAGGATGCAAATATTATTTCCTTAATTCATACATTTACCAAAATAGAATTTTTGTTTGTATATCTGTGCTTTATATGTGAGTGCAGGTTTTAAGTGTTAGTATAGGTTGTGTTGAGTGTGTAGGTGATGTATGTGAATGTACATGCGTCACGTATGTGTGTTTATATTTCAATTCCCAGAAGCCCTACAACATATATGTTGCTGGGCTTATGTATTGACCTTTAAGGCTACGGAGCATCAACTTAAGCGTTGAGTTGCAGATGAAGTGTAGTGTTTGCTACAATATGTATAATTGAAAACAAACTTCTGCTGGTATTTGGTATTTCTACAGAAAACCTCTTACTCTAATCGCAGTAATTCAGTTTTCAAATTGATTTTTCTTGCTTTACTATCAAAACATGCGTAGTTCTATATTTCCAATCATACAAAGTACAAGTTCGTGTAAATAATGAATTTTGTTTATATTCACAAGCTCTTCATATCTGAGAAAGCGCATTCTTTCCTCTTTTTCAGGAATTTTACCGTAATTGATTTTAGGCTTTTGAGACTTCGTTAATTTTATTCAGTGTTTAGTTTACGTTCCAAGATATGGTTGGAATTTTCTTTTACACGTCCAGAGCAGTTTGGTGAGTACTGGATTTCTTAATTAGTCTAGGTTAGTGACGAGGCGAGTGAAATGTATTACAGAGCTGCACACCTGAATGGCTACGTACGTTTCTGAGAAATTATTCTTACTTAGATGCTCACCTTTCAAAAAAGATAACAGTCAGATTGTCTTTATTATACACAGCCTCTTCTTTAAAATTTGACACCTTGAACATTTGACATAGTTGAAGACAGAGTGAGACTAAGAAGAAAATATGACAGCGTTTTCATGTTTTTATGGTTTTAGTTGCACCGGTTTCACTCAATGGACTGCAGCCATGCTGGAGTTGAATTTTCAATATACCAGTTACTTCATCTAACTAACTTCCAGAACAGAAAGGTTCACAGTGTGAATAATACCAGAATTGTTACGGCTAGAGTGCATTTTATTATAGATTTGATGGATTAGGACTAATATGGCGATAAACAACTAAGTTATCAAACCAGAAGCCTGCTCGAATCTGTGAAACGATTTATAATTTTCTTCAACTAATTCTGTTTCATGAAACAGTTGTCTACATTTTCAAGACGAAGTGATAACAATCTTGTGAAGTCTCATCAAATTAAAAAGGAGAATGTAGATTAAGTATAATGGTTTTTGATTTAGGCACAAGGCCACTAATGTTTTGGCGGAAAGGGAATATCGATTAAATCGGCCCCAGTGCATTACTGGTATTTTAAATTATGTTACCGACCCCGTAAGGAAGAAAGGCAAATCTAACCCCCGCAGGCTTTGAACTCAGAACGCAGAGGGCCATAAATCTATGCCACTAAGCATGTATTCCGATACTCTTCCGATACAGCCAAACCATTATGCTCATGTGGAGTTAGATAACAAAGGAATAAGATTTAACACTGTTTTCAATACCTGCACCATATTCAGAATTGTTTCAACTGTGTGACATAAGTTAATACTGGTATTTGTCCATAGTACATCCTATAGGTTTGCTATGAGATGATCGTTGTAACCGTCAATAATTCCAAAAAATAAACTCTGACGTCTATTCTGTCTGTGCGAAAGTGACAATCTGACGCGATGGCGTTAAAACTAAAATGAACAAAAGCGAATAAGAGGAATAACCTAAACGGATCAATGTTGTGAGTTCGGATGAATATGTTAACAGTATGTAACATCATAATTTTGATACTGTGGTTGTTTAGCCTCATCAACTAGATTTATTATTAAACATATCCCAACATTGATCAACTCGTATAAAGTACAAAATATCCTCATCAATGTTTTGTCATAATGTATATTAATTCATGAAGGACTCCATTAGTATTATATTCAGATGTTATATAGAAGAGCTCCATATCATTTAAATTGAAACTAAAATCTGGAAAAGAACAGCAACACGTTTGAAAAAGAACTGGTAGACACACAGTGCCTACCGAGTGTCGTTGATAATAGGTATGCTACTGTGAGGATTACATAGATTTAAGCAATAAAAGCTACATCAATTACAATACTAAAACAATAATGAAAACAAGGGTGCGTTTCTGGGTTATCTTGCCCTGCTGGAAATAACTGTTAAATATCACTTAAATTGCAACCTAGCTCTTTCGTCTTGGAAAACGGTCTGCCAAATCAGATTTGATCTCAGAGATAAACAAGATTAATTTTCTTAGTAAAAGCGGTAAACAAAAAGATTATTAGTAAAATAAACTCAAAAAAGATAAGAGCCTATCTAATAATAAAAATTATATACAAATACATTGAAAATATTTTTGCTAGAATTAGCAAAATAGCGTATTGTAGCAGATTAAAAATAATCTATTTATAAATTAAATGTTTAATCGTTTGAGATGAAAGCTATATTGTCAGTCCGCCTTTTATCGTTTAATTCTATGGTTTGAAAATAAAATATTTATCAAGCAAGCATCGTTGATATTCGTGAAAGCATATATATAGCAACAGTAAATACTGAAATTAATGGCGGATGGTATTCTAGACACGTTCAGCAATAACCAATTGGCTTATAGAAAAATAAATTGAAGAAGAAGACGAAAAAGAATAAAAAGAAAAGGAAGAAGTAGTGAAAGAAGAGGGTGAAGAACAACAACAAAAATAACAAAAACTAAAGCACCAACATGAACAACAAAAACGAAAATATTCTGCAATCATCCATGGTGCTTCTTATATTTTGCGACGATAGGGAAAACTTAGATGCATACTTTATGTGCAGTTGCATCGAAATTGTCAGAATTAATTTAAACACCTACATGCACAGATATAGCTGCACTGACTCACTAGCATACACAAAAGAACAAACGCACAAACACACCCACCCACATATTAATCTCTTTTTCTCTCTCTATAAATGTGTGTGTGTGTGTGTGTGTGTGTGTGTAAAAGGTAAACAGAACCTGCAAAGCAAACGACACAACACACACATATATACATTTATATATATATACACACATTTATAGAAACATTCACTCTAAAATGTCTTTCGTATCCTGTGTTTTACGCAAATTTCGGTGTGGGTGTGTGTATTTGTTGGTGTGTGTGTGTGTGTGTGTGTGTGTGTGTGTATGTGTGTGTGTATGTGTGTGTGTGTGTGTGTGTGTGTGTGTGTGTGTGTGTTTGTGTGTGTGTGTGTGTGTGTACGTGTGTGTGTGTGTGTGTGTTTCTCTGTTGAAGGATGTGCAGTTTCTTACATTTATTTTTCATTATATTTGCACTTTTTTTCCTTACTCGATATAATGAATCCATTTGCTCTTCGAATGTTTACAAAAGCAATATCTTCTTGTCTACCTAATTCGTATTTCGAAATATGGCAAAACCGAAAAGAAAATTGTGCGGAGAAAAATATGTATATATAACAAATGAGCTTGTGACCGGAATATGAACTGTGTAGAAAACGAGCAAGACCATATTAATCAAAAACGCGCAAATGAAGATGAGCTGTGCTTAAGCCGTCAGAAAATATAACTTATAAATATTTCGTATAAATCCATAGAGTTCATTCGTGTTCTCATTTGTTTGGGCTTCAAAAGCAACAAATTTGACCATAAAATATTAATTATCAAATCTCCAGTGAATATTGTTATTTTTTCGTATACATTTCTATATATTTCGTGAGAAAATTGCTTTCAGGAGTAAATTGGCTTTACAAGCAAATTACTAAAAGAATAATTGAGTTGGGGAGTTGCTGCTTCGCCTTATTTTCTATTCTATTTTTGTTCGATTATATATTTCTATATTTCTTTACGTTAGTTATCTTTCGGTTATTTTGTGCGATTCCTTCTATATTTCTGGAATATTTACTACATTGTTCAGTTAAAAACCTCATTTTGTTGAAGGATTCATTCTTATGTTATATAAATATCGTTATATCTCGGATAATAGGGATCTCTACTTCTCTGAATATTTATCACACATATGTCTCTTCTATTTTAGTATATTTTTCAAAACTGTTATATCAGTCTTTGCCTGCCTTTTTATATCTACATATATTTATCAACTTATGTGGTGTTAGTATACGTGATGTCCGTCTGTGTAGCTGATTGTATATATATATATATATAATATATATATATATATATATATATTTATATATTTAGTAACGGGAAGATATATATGATATTTATATATATGTTTGTATGTGTGTATTTATGAGTTTACTGTAATTTTTACTCCTTTTAAATCACTTGACAACGTCGACAACATTTCGTTTACTTACTCTAACAACTTCTTGGACATTCTTTATTTGACTTGTCGTAATAAACACAGATGTTAACTCCCCATGTACACACACTCAAAGTAACTATTGATCATAGCCCCACTCAGCTTGTTCTATATAAATAAAATGCTGATGATTTATTTTAAACTTAATGGGAAGATGTGTGGTTGGTGTTTGTTAGTATAAAATCGAAATTACAATAGAAATTGCAATGGCTTCAATTAATGTACCGATTTCCATCATCAGAAAATCGAATGAGGAAAGAATGATGTGATTTCGTCTTCATATAAACGAAATACTGTAGGGCTTTATGCTCTAATTAAGAAATCATTATTTATTAATACTTATTAGGCAGACAGTGCTATGGCTTTAATTATTTTGCGAATAGAATATCGCATAACCCTCTTATGAGACACGTTACTGTTTGAATTCCATTTGACATTGTTTAAGGAGTAATGAACGAAATAAAACTTCCACACGCATACATATTATTCAAAAGCTTCATGTTAGCTTTATATTCATTGATAAAGAATCATAAATCAGTTTTAATTCAGCTATATGCAAGTGGAGACTCTTCTATTTGAGTACAGTAAAGATACTGAAACATCTATTCGGCAAACGCATTTTGAAATTAGTGTTATGAAAATAAACTTGTTATTGGATCTAAGGAATGGCATGGGATACCAAATATTTGTTCGTGAAGTTGGTACTAGGCCAGAGCATTTGTAAAGTAGGCGCATATTTGATTTAAAGTATCTCCATACATGAATAGAAGGTATTTTATTGACCGTAGAGTGATGACAATCAAGTCAACATCAGGCGTGAATGGAGAATGTATACAGAAGCAGATGTAACTAAACAGCTCAAGGCATGGTTTTCTAGTACCATACTGATTCCACATACCACCAGCCCAATAATAATAATAATATTAAAAATTATTATTTTTATTATTATTACTTGATATGCCTACTTATATATGTATATATATATATATATATATATATATATATATATAGAAAGATTTGAATGGATACAGTTTAGTTGAAAGGAATTTATTGACACGTGTTTCTATAACAGTTACATAACCTAAAACAGCTATCTACAAACTTTTAGTTATGCAGACATTCAATATTTCAATGTTATTATTTACTGTCATTTCATCAGAATAATATTACTGAGGACCTGTTTAGTTTTTATAGAGAATATTAGGAGGGAGGGGTGAAGTTGTTAGAAGAATAGTTGAAGGAGTGGTTTTTCGATAGCAGTGAGAATTTTTGGTGGCAGTGAGTAATTAGATTCCCATCTGTTGTTTTGACATTTTTTATAGAATATATTATTGGTTATTTTTCTAAATCTATAGAAGGATTAGAGATAGTAAAGATATGCGTGGTTGGTTTTGTGTTTGCACTTAATTAACATTCAGACTTAAATTTTTCTTTCAAGTGTACGTATCCTTTCACCCACGCATTCACACACAAATATATTTGCACACCTCTACAAAATACATATACTCACAATTCACATATTCATACTTACATATATATACACATGCATGTATTCATGTACATACATACGCGCTCATGTGTATACGTTTTCATACTCAACTTATCTT
Organism: Eledone cirrhosa; assembly: GCA_964016885.1. Classification (NCBI taxonomy): domain Eukaryota; kingdom Metazoa; phylum Mollusca; class Cephalopoda; order Octopoda; family Eledonidae; genus Eledone; species Eledone cirrhosa. The sequence goes on from OZ024748.1 coordinate 56,617,019, forward strand.
TATATACACACGTATAGACACACACATATATACATACATACTCTAGTCCATGTGTACACACATACACATACTTACACATCCATATACTCATATATACATACATATATATATATATATACATATACATATATATATATACATACACATACATATACACACATATACATATACATATATATATATAAGCACTTTAATACATGAATACACTTACATCTAACTATACACATCAAACATATATATATATTTACTTATTTATATACATTTTCACATATATATACATACTTATGGACGTTTTTAGACACATTCATTATCGCATATTTGTACCTATTCTCATCAGCATATCTTTTCATTATTAGTATGGTAATTTAAGGTTATTAATATATGTTGAGAAGAGATTGTTTTTATATTTTTCTAACTAGATTAAGGTTTATATAGTTGGGGGATGTCCCTCTTTTATGTAATATTCGGCTTGTAGTGGGAAAAAAGGGTTTTAGTTCTGTGACGGCAGAATAATGTTCGTTCAATTCTGTTATTCAGCAGTTTCTTCTTGTGTGTGATTATGTAATAAATCTCAAGATTACACAATTTGCAGAAATTTTGGCTCCTGGAAAAGCTTTGGGTTTTAGCTAATTTTTCCCATTTTAGGGTAAACTTTTGGTCGCTATCCCTGAGCGTCCAAGCTTTTTCTGCTAAAGTTGTTACATTTCTTTGGCTCTGGTGTTTTATTGAGTAAGAATGCCTATACAATCGAGATTTAAACGATGTTGCCGTTGATCCCACGTATTACCACTCGTTGCCTCCGGATTTAATGGTACACTTATAAATAATATTTGTAGATAGCTGTTTTAGGTTATGTAACTGTTATAGAAACACGTGTCAATAAATTCCTTTCAACTAAACTGTATCCATTCAAATCTTTCTATTTTTCTCCGGATTACTTTTGGAACTACAACTGGAACCGTCGAGCAAACTCTACGTGAGCTGATAATCTACTGTGTGTAATATTTATATTACAACACAACGGAAAATACTGTATATATATATATATATATATATATATATATATATATATATATACTAGCATTAAATCCCGGTGTTGCTCGGGGTCAGTAACTTACCAGAGTTCGGTTGCACCACCCATTTTATGGCACCACTTTTTTGTTTGGCAGGCACTGGGTGAATGAATTGCAGACCTGAACTGCCGAAGAAGGAGCTGCGCCAGCAGTGACAATTGTAGTTTCGCCTATGGATATTATCTCTGTGCAAAGAAGTGTTGAAATTTATTGTTACACAGTACTTGCGCAACACGCGCGTTGACGATGCCAGCCGAACAACAGAGCTGCGATGGAGTTGTTCTGCATGGTTGTCTAATGTGTGTTTTCTAAATTTAAGACAGTAGGGAGGGGTGTGATATGGGAGAGAGTTAGCTGCTGTTTCTAGCAGGTTTAGTGACCTCATAGAGGATATGTTTTCTAAATTTAAGACAGTAGGGAGGGGTGTGATATGGGGGAGAGTTAGCCATTACTATGAACTATAGTAGCAGTTTTGGCAAATGTTCGCCTGGTAACTTAGCTGAGAATATATATGTTGGTAGATATATATATATATGTGTTGGTAGATATACTAATTCTTTATAATTATCACCAAATTATTTTTTTGAGCAAAAATTTGCCAAAACTGCTACTATAGTTCATAGTAATGGCTCGGCCACTGTCTTTTTAACACCCCACTCCTCACTGATTAAACTCGATGTCACGTGATTGATTCTTTTGAATGTGCCACCGACCAAGTAGGCAGTGATGTTTTCAATGTCTTGGAATTTAGTCAACGCTTGCTTTTTTTCCATCCACTGAATTATTTTTGTATAAGTTCCCTGTGTCCACGCATCGCCTGGTAACTTAGCTGCGAACAGACTTCCTGTGACGAAAGGTTTCTCCATGCTTTCCATTCGAAAACCATGTTTATTCCCTTTCAGAAACTAATTAGTTGGAGTGAAATTTTAGTAAGTTAATTTTTATAATTTTCTTGTTTTACGTCTTTCATATATATATATATATATATAGATAGATATATAATACTGCTCCTTAATTGTAGAGCTAACTCTGTTGAAGGGAATTGACTGCTATTTCTAGTTGTCGAATACCTATTCACGACACTGAAACGAAGCCGCTGTGATGTGTAATATCAACACGTGGTAACGGCCAGTTTAAGATTTTGACTCGAAGTGTAAACATGGATCGCTTGATATTGTTCTTCCTTGTTGATAATCCAAAAATATCCACTTTCCGTGACTTACCATCTGATTAATTGGTGAAATATATTTCTTTAATGAAATATATACAGGGAAGATTAATCATTAAAAGGTATATATTTTTGAAGTTCTAGTTAACTTTATTTATTTGTTACCTACTAGCCATGCGTGGTTGCACGCTTGTAAAAATTATCTCCTGTGATTTTTCATATTTATATATATGTTGATCAATTCCTAGTTATTAAAATGCTCGTACTTACAAAGTCCTAGAGCTTATTTTCCGGGCGATATGGCGCATTCTGTTAAGGAATGACACCCATAATTTCGATTCTGATTGAATTCTTTTAATCTATCTTAATTTTGGATATATATATATATTTTGTTTGCAATTTTGTTTGCAATTCCCTTTCATTGACGTAGACATTTTCTTTTTATAATGTAAAAGCAAAGATATTAAGTAAGTAAATATGTCACCAGGGAAGTTTTGATGGCATGACTTAATTAATACCAGACATGTTCCCAAGATATATGTCTTTGTTATATTCATACTTAAAACCACAGACGCACTCATACACAAACACTCTTGAAATTATATACATATATACATGCATACAGACACGTGTGTATGCGTGTGTGTGTGTCTGTGCATGTGCATACATCGTTTTTATCTCGGTAGAAGTGTACAAAGTTGCATCTAAATATACTAAAGTTATTTTAGCCCCTCTTCAGTATCTATGAAACTACTATCGTTAATTAAGCCTAATACAGGATGAACATGGAACGGGTACACAACCTTTCATGACAAACACGGATGGGTGACTCATTATAATGAAACTTAACAGGAATCAATATTCATACCAAGAGAAAGA
>OZ024748.1:56630138-56642638 GCA_964016885.1 Eledone cirrhosa
AATGGTTCGTGGTTGTAGCAGTGTGGCAAAATTTCCAAGCATGCTTCGGTGCTATTTGATCGCATCAGTGAAGCAGTCATCGTTATTCAAAGATCTTAAATGGAATATTCTTATCTCTTTAACTAGGAAACTGCGAATTGAAACTGAAGGAATTCCATCACAGAACAGTCATTTTAGCAATCAAAAACAAATAAAATATTTTAAAATCCCTTTAAATGTATCATGTATATCGCGGTGTCAATTGTTTGCTGTACATATCTCGAGTAATTGGCGAACATTATATAGAACAGTTTAATGTAGGGAAATTTCATAACAAAACGTTAATAACATCTATTTAAGCCAACGTTGGACGTTAGCTTAAATAGATGTTTTAAGCTATAAACTCTTTAATGCAATTTTAATTAATTAATATGTTTCGGCATACTATATCAATTAAGTTAGAACCCACATTACTTATTATGTATTCATACAGCATGGGTCCACAGCTAATTTACAACAGTCATGATTAAACAGTCATTTGCTTGACATTAGAATCCACGGAACCTATTTGTCAAACGCCAGGTTTCTCTAGTAAACTACATCTGTTTGTGGTCATCTGTGTCCTGCAGTGCAATAGCTATTTTTCATTCGCTGAGTCCACAGAGCTCTAAATAGATTCAATAAAGAGACATGTTCAACTTGCGGAACACAAACTGAGATAGATATTTTTGCATAGTATACGAGGTCTCCATTTAGTTCTAAATGTTACAATAAAAAGTTGCTTAAGCGACGGAACGGATGAATGACACATTCGATAGAATGCTTTAACATATTCCTTATTGTGGTTCAAAACAGTTAGACTCTGAGATTCAACACCACATTGATCCAATTATTCTTACTTTATGTCAACTTCCATGAATTGAGTTGACGAAGTAAATAAAGTAGCATATTAGATCTCCTAGTAGGAGTCACGTGACCTAGGTGTGGGTGTGTCAGTGTGTGCATGTGTACAGAAACAAACATTCTATGTATTCCCCCAAATGATGTATCCAATGGCCCTTCATGCGAAACATAAATACCCATCATTGATCTCATTGCCCTCCTCCTCCCACCTTATTTAATAATTACCCCAAAGGCTACAGAAGGACGAAACCTTTTCGCCACAAATTTACTCATACTGCAGATATAAACAACCAATTGTGCTCCCTGTAATAACGCTACCATATGTTATATATACACACAGACATTGGTCCACCTTTACGTACACACACACGTATACACAAAGAAAGAATATATATATCAGCATATATATATATATATATATATATATATATATATATATATATAGTGGTTTGTGTTTGTGTTTATGCATTTTACATTTAATAACATCATTCAGACTGATAATTGAAAAAAGATAAAAGTTAAACTCCATTAATACTTCTGCTATATTCACCTTATAAACTGTCACTAAGAATTGAAACTATAAATCATTAGACGGCTGTTTGATTTCTATGTTGTTTCTCATTTGTTTTTGATTTTGTTTTTCAATCACCGAATCACCCATGTTTTACTTGAACCGTTCATTATTGATCTCGTCTCATTTCACTCTGATCTGCACCAATTAGGCAGGCATCGATAACAATCAACTTCGCCATTTACCAATTTCATTAAACGTCTTGATTAATTTAGCAAATTTATCAATAATGATTATCCGCCGAACAGCTTTCATTACGTGCGCATATATACATATGTAGTGTATGTTTATGTTTGCGCGTATATGTATGTGGTGTATATGTTTTAATGTGTGTATAATAATAGTGATGAAAGAAATGTACACAATCTCACAATCTTCAACGTATAAACACAATCACATACACTTACGCTCACGCACACAGCTATACACGTATATACATATGTATATTTATACATATATATATACATATGTGTGTGTGTATGTATGTATGTATATATGTGTGTGTGTATGTCTGACAAACTTATGGACATGTATAAAGCAGACAAATATCCATATCCATATACATCCATACGTATATATATATACACAAACACCACTACAGTCATATATATATATATACTAACAAACTCTCGAACATAAACACTAAAATATAGACACAATCAAAGATGCATACTCATATACACATAACCAAAACTCCTCATACACGTTTACAGTTGTACACATATATACGCATTATATACACAAAATATTATCACTGCACACTAGGTTCATTTTAATTATTAAGACATCTTTCCTTAGGGCTATCTCTTACCTCAAACTATCTCTTATTTCCATCCTTCTCTCTCTCTCTCTCTATATATATATATATATATATATATATTTCCTTTCCTCTCTCTCTATCACTCACTGCCCTATTATCTACAATTTCTATTATCCACGTAACAATATTTTTTGTGCATTTCGCCCATTTAGATACGGTCTCGCTCTCCTATATATATATATATATATATACCAACTTAGTTAACGATGTCTCTCCTTCTAGGCTTCACTCCATGCATATTCCATTTCTCTCTATTTCTATAATTTGCATTCACGATGCACTAAACTCAACACACATTTTTTTTTAAATTCATTATTTGTTCATGTATGTCTATATTCATTTCTCTCCCTCTTTCCATATCTCATTCAAACGCTTTCTTGCTGGATCTCAAATACTTCCACTCTTCTTTTTGTATTTGTATTAATTATTATCATCTTTACAAGAGACCACGTCTTCTACATCTTCATTTAGCCATCATCATTAACTGATATTTTATTCTCTCCTCATTTACCTCTTTGCTATTTTCTTCTCGTTAAACCTTCCCCTCATGACCTATGTCAGATTTTCCTCTTTCCCGTCTTACACTTAAAGCCCCCCATATATATGTGAAGCGGACTGCATCCGTCACAGTGAGAAACGTACGGCAAGAAATATTCTAAATTAAACTGGGCTGATATATAGCTCCATACAATAAAAAAATAATTCACAAATATCACGATACACAATTAATCATTAACACAAACATAGAGACACCCTTAATGGCACGCTCTTATTAGTAAATAGCAATATATACAATATAGGGAAATGTGATGAAAACTTTCTTTTGTAAATCCCAAAGCATTTGACATCAATTCGAAGATCGAATGAACAGGCGTATAGCTGGAGGATCCGTCAATATAATTGTACATATACTTTGTATAATGTTCCAGTCTCCACACAGCGAGGTTGTAAATGCGCAAACAATCAGACAAATGTATATTGTGTTGACTTATAAAAGGATAAGTATAAAGATCACATAACCCCTTGTCGAGTCGTAGAGGCACCGGCGCATGGCGTATCTAGGGCATATTTCAACCTCGTGGAACCCAATCCAGATCTGAAAATAACCAATTTTTTTTTAAAGAGGAAGAATCGACCTCAGTACTGGATTGGTACTTTTTATCGAAATGATTAAAGGCAAAGATGACTTCGGCGCGATTTGAACACAGATTTCGCAAAGACGTGGGACGAATACCTTACAGCATTCTATCCGACACCTTAATGACTCTACCAAATGTTGACACACACACACACACGCGCACTCACACACACACACACCACACATACACACCACACATACACACACACACATATATAAATATATATGCGTTCATGTGTAAATACCGGAGTTGTTTCGAAGTTAACCACAGTTAAAAAAGGTACTCAATACCTTGATTGAGTATAGGCATAATTGTTATATAGAGAATTTACTTCTAGATTATGAAACCTTCGAGAATGTTCCTGCTAAATTCATACGAACGGAACAGTTCTAGTCATGTGGAAATTATTTCTATAAATAATAAAGATATGTATACATATATACCCACACACAGACGTGTGTGTGTCAGTGTATGTATGTAAGTAAATGTGAGTACATATTTCTGTGCCGAGTATACATATAAAAATATGTGTATATTAACATACACATGCATACGTACACCCCATATTATATTGCTGAATGAATATATATATATATATATATATGCATGTCAAGTAAGTATGATATATGTACGAATTAATCTAAATACATAATCATTTAGAGATCCATACATATTAGTAACACATCTTACATTTTTACGAGTACACACACACAGACACATATATATATGTTTAATATACATTATAAATATATATATATATATATATATATATATAAATATATATATATAAATATATGTTTAATATACATTATTATACATAAAGGTATATATATATATATATATATATACACTTAGATGTAATATTCATATATATATATATAATGTACATGTATATATGAATATATATATATATATATATATACCCTTATGTATAATAATGCATCTTATATATATATATATATATATACTTAGATATAATATTCATATATATGTATATATATATAATGTACATGTGTATTTGAATATATATATATACCCTTATGTATAATAATGCATCTTATATATATATATACATATATAAAAATACTGACTCATTTACAGCAACGCGCATTCACATACACAGTCACACAAACACTCACATAGACACGTATACGTAGAAACGTAGATTAATATAATGAACATATAAACGTATGCACATACTTCTTTCTAATACTGATCAATCGATTTGTCGACCAGGGGCAGTTGTCTTCAATTAGGGAATCTAATTAAAAAGCGAGTGATTAATGTATCAGCCTAAAGAGTTGTCGATGTATCTATGTCGCCGTTATTAATTCAATCCAAATAGGAAGCGCCAGAATGAAGTCAGATTTATGGGAGTAGAATTAAGGTGATAAAACAAAAACACGTCCATTAACTTTTTATTAGCGCCTATGTGCAAGTCGATAGCATAATGTTTTGCTTATTGCTAATTGAAACCTCAAGTCTTTATTAAGTCATATGATGGCAGATTCTTCGCGTACAAACATCAATGTGATGATGAGTATTTACCCGTTTGATCGACATAGAAGCTGCAATGATATAAGTAAGCTTTTTGTTGTAATATTTTCTGTCTGGCTATCACTCAACCTCTTTCACTATCCCTCTTTCTCTCTCTACATCATCCTACCTCTCACTACCTCACCTTTCCTCTCTCTCCCTGTACGTCTCGGTTTCGATTCTCAAGTAAGCAGTGTAGCCTAATTCTTATTACAACTTAGGTTTTCCTTAATCGAGCACTTCATTTTCTTTTCCCTCTTATTGAGAGGATCTTAGGGGCAGAGTCCTCAAACACACATTCCAATGGGTTCCGTCAGAAGCAACCGTCTCGAATTGATGCAACCGGATCCTCAAACGAGACCAGCCGAGCTCCAGGATGTTATCCAAACATCTTGCTCAAGGTCTACCCTTGGGGCTTCTGCAGATTATTTTTGCTCGTAAAATCTGTTCATCGATTCTTTCCTGAGATATTCTAGCCATAAGCCGAAGTTATTGCTGCGCGTTGGATTTATGGACCAGGTAGTGGCCTTTGTTCTTTGGAAGACAATTATTTTCATGATAAGATATTGGTCACATACATTAAGACATCTGAGAGACCTATGTGGTGCAACATTATCGGAGGCCTGCTAAACATAAATATTCTAGTCATGAGTCTATAGTATAATGTAATCATCCCTTCTCTCGTTAACTCTCTTTCTCCGCCATATCTCCTCAATCTCTCATCCTGTCTCATTCTCTCTTTTTGTTCCTCCCAATCTCACCCACAAACGGTCACCCAGTCTCTGTCTATTGCCCTCAATCCTCCCCCCCTCTCTCTCTCACACAATACCCCTCGCACATTTAGCTCTACCTTTCACCATTTCCCCAACACAGATTTCTGCTTCACTCTTTTTGCTTCGTTTCTTCAATGCGGCCTAATAATTTATTCCAGTGTGAAATCTTTGTACTTACCATTTGTATTTGCCAACGTTAGCCATCTAAATATTTTATAAGTTTCTACTGTTTCATCAGTTAACATAATAGTTGAGTGAGTGCTACCATATTTGATGTGCTGTTAGTCATATAAGATTGAAATTAGGCCCTGGAGTTAATGTTTTCAACACTTCACTGCATGCCTAATTTCGGTTTCAATTAATTACAATTTCGGAGTTGTCGCACCATTTATCTTGACAAGATGTAATTAACATTAGGTGTGTAAGATGTTTTATAGAACAATTAAGCAAGTACTTAACTGTTGGCTTCTCATGCAGAAGGCACCGTTGGGAAATTTTCAAATGTTTATGTGTTTGTATAGTTCAATGTACAGTCACAATTCACTTTTCATACATATACGAATATATTTCGTTACGTTTGCCGTTCTGATGCACACACATACATATGAATATTCATCTACCTATCTATATATATCTATATCTATAGCTACCTCTATATATATCATATCTACATCTCTCTCTCTCTCTCATATATATATATATATACACACACCTACATCTATTATATCCATATATATATATATATATATATATATACACACACCTACATCTATTATATCCATATATATATATACATATATATATATATATACACACACCTACATCTATTATATCCATATATATATATATATATATATATATATATATATATATATATATACACACACACCTACATCTATTATATCCATATATATATATATATATATATATATATATATAAGAGTGTATACATACTTTTTTGTGTGAAGGGCTGTCTGCTACTCAATATTTCAAAGGTTATTACAATAAATTATCTATCCATCAACAAATCATTAAACAAATTAAACGATTTATCAATTAATTAGTTAATTAATTGATTATGCAGCAAATCAATCGCTGTAATAGAATGGAATGGATAGCAAAAATAAATTGCTAATAAAAATGTCTTGTTTGGTAATGTTATCAACTGATCTAACGTCGCCTCAACTACCACTACCTTTGCTACTACTACTACTACTACTACCACCACCACTACTACTACCACTACTACTACCACTACCACTACTACTACTACTACCACTACTACTACCACTACCACTACTACTACTACTACCACTACTACTACTACTACCACTACTACTACCATTAGTACTACCTTGCCATTCTGAGTTCAAATCCCGCCGAGGTGAACTTTGCCTTTCATCCTTACGGAGTCGATAAAATAAAGTACCAGTAATACACTGGTGTAATTGCTGGCCTTGTGCCAAAAGTAGAAATACTTATTACTACCTTTACTATTACTACTACCACTATTACTACCCTTGCTATTACTACTATTACTACCACTACTACTAACCTTTGTAACTACTACTACCACTACTACTAACTTTGTTACTACTACCTTTGCTGCTACTACTATTATTATAATTACTACTACTATTACTACTACTACCATCACCACTACTACCATAACCACCACTACTATTCCTAATACTACTATTATTACTTCATCTTTGCTACTACTATTATTACTACTACTATCTTTGATACTATTACTACCACTACTACTGTTACCACTACTACTATTATTGTCATTATTAATACTACTACTACTATTGATAATATACTGAGAAAATCGATGATCATGATCATGATTATGAATACAAGTATAGTGGACGACGATGATGGTGGTGGTGGTGGTGGTGGTGACGACGACGACGACGACGACGAAGACGACGGTGGTGGTGGTGATGGTGATGATGGTGGTGGTGGTGGTGGTGATGATGATGATGATGGTGGTGATGATGATGATGGTGGTGGTGATGGTGATGGTGGTGGTGGTGGTGGTGGTGGTGGTGGTGGTGGTGGTGATGAGGAGGAGGAGAAGGAGGATGATGACTGAGAATGAGAAGAAATAGGAGGACGATTATGGTAATGATGAGAATGACGATAATCGTGGTGAGAAGAATGAAAAGCAACATGGCGACGTATTAGGGTTAGGTTATTATGTCCATAATTTCACCATATGTTTGAGGCTGAAGAATATGGTAGAGGTAATGGTGCTATTGGTCTTATTGATGATGGTAAGTATTAGGACGGACAGTACATGGCGAAACTAATCTGTGGCGTTGGAATACACAAGGGTCCGTTGAAAGGGTTATAGGCAGACAAATATACTCTCATGGACTGACCAAATGAGGTTTATTTTTCAACATTGTCCTCGGAACAAAACAATGCATTTATTAACTAGGCGAGTTGAAATTAATGCATGCAAGATTTGACAGCTCTAGCATTAATCCTTCATAATCAACCTATGAACCCTTCAGCCGACTCTCCTATCATAATAGTTGTGACTAGTATTAATCTATCTACGCTAGGACCAATTACGCTCTTAAAACTCTATGTAGCTGGGAAATGAATATGTCAACTATATAAGGTGAAAACAGTTGTTGATTTTGTAACATAATAACATCATAATTGATTTGTTCAGCTTTCAAAAGAATTAGTGTCATATACATAGTTCGAACTATGATAACAAAAAAGGTGAAGTCTAGTGCTTAATTAGTTCATTGTTTTACAATTGTTTCAAAATGTTAAATGAACCCTGATATAATCGATATATTGATAAGTGATAGCAGTCATGCAACTCCATATTATCTGTCTCTATACAATATATCGATGTTGCCGATCTCGTTAATGTGATATAATTAAGCCGTGAACTCGATTTTTATGCTTTATTTTTCAGCCGATAAATATTTAGGATAAAACAGTATGTTGAGGTAGATAACATGAAAATGTGGGGGAAGGTGAGTGCGGGAAATGGTGTTGAAGAGGGTGATGGAGAAATGTTATATGTACTCAGACACTTCACCTCTATATTTCATAAGAAATGAGGTTTTTCTGCTCACAATACACGTTACCAGGGTAATGTATATGTGTAGTTTAGTAAATAATCTCCTTTATGTCAACTTTGCCGTTCATCCATCCGGGGTCGATCAAATAATGTACCTGATACGTACTGGAGTCGACTAATTGAATTTCCCCACTCCACATATAGTTGACATTTTGCCTAAATTAGACTTGTATTATTGGTTTGGCAGAATCGGTAGAGCGTCAGACACCATGCTTTGCAGCATAGAGTTATGGCCCTTTACATTCTGAGTTCAAATCCCGCCGAGTTTAACTTTGCCTTTCATCATTGCGGGGTCCATAAAATAAAGCACCAGTAATGCACTGGGGTAATTACTGGCATTGTGCCAAAAGTAGAAACAGTATCGGTAGAAGGTCTGACGCCATGCTTTTCAGATTAGAGTTATGGCTTTTTACGGTCTGAGTTTAAATCTCACCGAGTTTAACTTTGCCTTTCATCTTTACGAGGTCCATAAAATAAAGCACCAGTAATGCACTGGGGTAATTACTGGCCTTGTGCCAAAAGTAGTAACATGCTAGAGCGGTGAATTGGCAGTATCGGTAGAGGGTTGGACGCCATGCTTTCTAATATAGTTACGTCCCTTTACGGTCTGAGTTCAAATCCCGCCGAGGTTAACTTTGCCTTTCATCCTTACGGGGTCGATAAAATAAAGTACCAGTAATGTACTGGTTTATTGCTGGCCTTGTGTCAAAAGTAGAAACAATTATTATTATTATTATTATTATTATTATTCCTATTTGTAGTAGTAGTAGTAGTAGTATAACAATCTCGACAACTACCATTGTTATTCCCAATGATATATCAGTGGAGTACTATTAAATACAATGTTTGTTTTATGAATCTGTAAAACAGCTGTAAAAACATTTCAGAAGGCAAGATATGTCTCTTTCTCCTTTTTTGCGTTTCTTTTTCGGTTCTGCTTGTTATAATTTTCCCACGGAACCCCCTGTGTATAATGGATAGGCATTTGATCGGTGTCGAAACCTTAAATCACCAACACTAGCTGCTAGATACTTATCTAATGATTGCCATACAATAACAAGTGGAATGATTATGAGATATTAACTTTGATAACTTAATATCATATTAAACAATGTGTCAGTATTGTTCGTTTTTTTTATAGGAGTGGCTACATATATAAACAACGTAACGAAAGGAAATATTTACATAACTAAATTTCAATATTTTTTTTTTTACAAATAATGTAATAAAATATATTAGTTGTTTAAACTTATATAAAAAGTTCACAAGCTGTCAGAAATTAAGGTGTTGCAGCACGGTAAAAGTACTATTATTCTAACGTGGTGAAATAGTGGTCATATATATATTAACTTCTTGAATATATCTTCCAAATCAAAATTCCCATTCATTTTGCTGATTAACGTACATATATTATCCCCTACCCTTGAAATGATGAATGGAGTGATGGCCCTATATTTGATTTTCATTATAACGAAATACACGTGCTATCAATATACAGTATGCATATAGATACATTAGTACAATGGATTAGAACGTAAGATGCAAAGTGTAGTAGATGGGATTAGGGCAACGAAAGGGAGTAAAATGTAACAAAAGACTAAAATAGATACAGTTCAGTCAAAGACAGGGTTTTTAACCCCAAATTACAAATTTCCCTACATTTTTAATTCTATGTTTCTAGTTTACCCACAGGGGAACTCAACATATCAACTGACAATTCATTATATTCTCTCTTAATATATTGAACATACTTTGCTATCAGGTTTCCTAAAATGCATTAATCTGAATAATCTGCATGAAGATTCTACAGGGAATGCACTTCATTTCGTATAGCTTTTTGAAAGTTTAGATATTTAAGGGAAGACATATTGATTTTTTTTGATTTTTTGACATTTCCTTTTTATTCTCTTTCGATAGTAAAGTTTAAACATTCTTTTATATTCCCATCATAGATATATTGCAAGAATCTTATTATTTCAGTGCATTCTATTATAAGAAATAAAGCGCCAGTTACGCTCTAATTTACCCTTCATATAATGTATAGCTTCTTACTTTTCTGTGCTTTCCAAGCATTCTAATGTTATTATAGATCAATTGCAATCTGGTAGTGTTTGTTCGATATTTTATTTTTCAAGTCCTCGTAGTAATCACTTTCTATAATGTTATCATCTGGACAAAGGAGAGGGGTTAGAATAATTAGCACCTATATATTATTTCTGCCCCAATACGATCCAGGTTTGATGTAATTACATATCTCTCAAGTACTGACATATTCAATTGATCAACCACATCACCCCACGATAATCTTTTGCCTCGTGTTTATTTTACCGACAGGTTCTTTTATGGCTAAGGTGGTAGAGCGATAAGACGAAACGTTATGTTATTTAGGTACAGAGTTCTAATCCAGCTAGAGTAATTTCTACATTTCACCCTTTCAGATAAAATTAACATAAAATGGGCCGTTGTACTACATAACTAATTTCCACTCATCGTGATTATCAGAGATATCTTTATTGCATGAGTGTTTTCTTTATACTCTAAGCGTGAATAGATATCTGGATTCTGTTTACGACAGTACAATTATGAGATGTAAGATTATATTTCATTCTAAGTGTTTCGTTGTGTGTTTAAACATGATATCTAATTCAATTTGCCACAGTCACAACAATAAAATAAATATGGGATTAGTTTTTGCTGCCAACACTCGGATTTTCCTTCCAAGAAATTTGGCGTGAACGAGTATCATTTACAACTGTATAGCTTTGGACCGTCTCGTGCTTTCTGAGTGAAGTTTGCTAGATGGCAACTGTTTGGAAACACGATGGGTGGACTGCATCTGTAATTCAAATGGCTGCTAGATGTGTGTCTCTCACACACATATTGTTTCAAACTAAATCCCCCAAGAAATTGGTCACGGTTACGGTGTATGTTGAATGTTCATCCACCTGCACGTTAATTTCATGAGCAAGGTGTTCCGTATCTTAAACATTTCGGACATTCATCGTCGAAACCGATGGACTCCATTCTAGGTTTTAAGTATTCAAATAATATCATATTGATAGGATGAACCCAATGGTATTTCATATCAATGGCGTTTCACTGACATAAAAGAGGCATCTGAGGATAATATTTGAATGCTTTCTCGCCACTTTCTGTGCACAAAATTGCTCAAGGCATTCTTTATGGGATCTAGATTAAAATTAAAATTATGTAAAGTGGGCAGGATGGCCGGGTGCTCTAATCCAATGTAGCTGATGCTTTTTATTGAGCGTGTGGGAAGGGCGTATTACACTATTTATTTTGGGGGTATATTGATAATTATCATTTATAATTGTATCTTTGTTTTATATAATCATTAAATTAAGTTGTGCCTTGTTTGTTTTTATCTTTAAACGTCTTAACAGTAGATTGTGTGAAGTTTTTGCCCTTTACTCTTTCGCTTTGTTTATCTCTAAATAAATTGTCACACCTTTTATGTGATATTGTATGTAGAATTGGTCCTGGTGAAAATGAGGCACATATAATCATAACAACAATAATAATGATAATAAAAATAGTAATAATAAAAATAATAAAATGATTAATAAAAATAATCATTATTAATATTATTATATTAGTATTCATTGTTGTTGTTAATGTGTTTTCTTTAGGATTCTTGTGTTATGTT
>OZ024748.1:56647638-56652638 GCA_964016885.1 Eledone cirrhosa
ATATGTATATATATATGTATATATGTGTGTGTGCGCGGGCGAATTTTCAAATTGTTATTGGTGTTCTTTGATATTTTTGAATTTGTTTTATCAGTTTTATTCCTTAAATACTTTACAACATATGCTGGGATCACGTGGTTGCTAATTCTGTTCAACATAAATATTATGAAATTCAATTAGTGTGTATCTAATGAAGATATTTCAATTGAAAATGGTCGCTGTGTCTCCCAGGTTCATTTCTATTCATTTTTTTTTTTATATTCCCCTTAATACATTATAGTATTTCTAAATGTTTTTTACCGAAGTTTGTATTATGTATACGCATATATATATATATGTATATATATATATATATATTATATATATACATATATATATATTATATATATATACATATATATGCCAGTATATATATTCATTTGCACACACACACATATATATATATATATATATATATATATATATACACATACAAACATACCTACGTACATATACATACATGTTTCTTTTTCTCTTTTTTATATTTTATGTATATTTACGTGCGAGTTGTGTATCACTCTGTATGTATGTACGTGTACACACACACACATATATATATATATTAGTAATAATAATAAATTTGAAGACTAAAATCCAAAGAGGGCTCGATAAGGTTAAATATATATCAGATATATAAGAACCGTAGAGCAACTTTAATCTGTTATTTTAATAAATATATATAAATATATATATATATATAGTACTGTATCCCTGTGTGCCTGACTGAAGATATGCTTGCCCATAAATGTATACATAAGGCGTATTTAATTTATAGTACTCCATAAGAATGTGTAACGCTGGTTCTACGACTAGACACGAATGAATGATATTGTAATTTCCTATAAATGCATGAAACAATTCTTAAATATATACATCTCTCTCTCTCTCATATATATATATATATATAATCAGACAGAGAGAGAGAGAGAGATAGACATTTGTATGATACATATATATGTATGTTTATATATATATGTATAGAGACACACAAAGAATGGGCATGAGGGAGCCACACCTATATATATATATGTGTGTGTGTGTGTGGGGGGGGGGGGTGATTGTGTATGAGTGTGCGTGTGTGCGTGTGAATGTGTGAGGGCGTGTGAGTGTGTATATATACTTTGCTGAAAGAGTGTGCGCTTCTCTCGTGTATGTGGGTGTATGTGTCTGTGTGTGTGTACACGTGCGGAGTCGTTTGTATTATTTAGGCTATACAGAGATCTTGTGAGAGATATACTGTGAATAATGAAAATCTGATTTAGGAGCTTAACAATTAGATATAGGTGTTTTGTTGAAGAAGCGATTAGTATCTTTGGACAATTATCATGTTTGCATTTGACACCTAAAGGGAATTGCTAATGAAATATTTCAATTACATTCACATTCTCCAATACATATGTGTTTGTATATATATATATATATATATATATATATATATATTATATATATATATGCGTGTGTAAGTGCGTGTTTACATATATATATACATTAATATATATGGTTGTGTATATATATATGAGTGTGTGTAAGTATCTATATTTGTGTGTGTATATATAATATATATATATATATATATATATATATATATATATATACAAAAAAACATAGATACTTACACACACTCATATATATACATAAGCATATATATACATAACATTGTTTTGCGAAATACTATTGTTTCGCTTCTTCGCGTTCGTTATTGACATGATAAACTCGTATGTACGAAACAATCGTATTCTTGTAGAAATCGACCGTAATTTCACAATAACTATATAAAAAATGTTCCTTTAAGGGGAAGAATTCTTAATTTACACCTGAGGTTATTCGTGTCGTAAATAACAAGATGATCCATAAATATATATATATATATATATATATATATACATCTCTCTCTATCTATCTATCTATCTACGCCGACGACGTGACATTAATGGTGTCGAGCGCCTCGCAAATCGAAGAAGTCGGCACCTTACTGAAGGAATACGAAAGGTTAACAGGAGCGAAGCTGAACTGGGACAAGTCCATCGGTTTGCAACTCGGATCGTGGAGAGGCAGACCGATGCCTTCAGATGGCGCCGTCGGACGCTGGACGGAAGGACCAGTAAAGCTGCTCGGGGTCTGGTTTGGTCCGGACCGCCAGGTGGAGAAGAACTGGAACGTGGTGTCGGCCAAGGTGTTTGCACTCACCCAGAAGTGGGCGAGTGCAAACTATCCTTGAAAGGTCGAGCGGAGGTGGCGAACACTTTTATAGCGTCCGCCATCTGCTACCGCTTGACCGTCGTACCTTGTCCAGCCAAAACGCTCGCCAAAATGGAGCGCGCGCTCTTCCAATTCCTTTGGAAGAGGCGGGCTCCTTTGGGGAGAAGATCCATCTGCTGCCAACGCCCTTCCAACGAAGGGCTGGGGTGGCCGTGGCTGACGATGCGCAAACATGCGCTCAGGCTGCGGCATATCTACGTATTCCTCACCGGACAACCGGTGTGGGCCCCGTTCGTGAGGCGAGCCTTCCCACGACTCGTCTCGCTGACCGAGCTGCAGTCCTGGGTCAAGCAAAGATCGAGGAAAATGGGCGACTGGCACATCGAATGTGCTCAGGCGCTCACAGCCCTCTGGCAGGCGAACCCGGCGATCAGTGGGGACACCACTTCGTCATTCTATAGAGGGTTGATCCGCAGCAAGTGCGACGACGTGCTCGGTGAAACTCTGGGCGTAGAGGAAGACGAACTGGCCAGTCTGTTCGGTAGGACCTTCCGCCCGGGACCGAAGGACAACTTCCAAAAGTCCCTCTCCTGGCAGTGCTACCGAGGAGCTCTACTAGTTCGAGACAAGCTCTACAGACATGGGCACCCGGGAAGGGACTCTGCAAAAAAGATCAGGTGCGTGCGAGACGAAGAAACCGTCGCGCACGCATTCATACACTGCCCGGGCGTCACCGACCTGTGGGGCTACGTAGGACGACTATTGTCGCGGGTGGGACCAATTCGGTTGACCACTGAATCCATTGTCATGATCAAACAGCCACCCTCCTTCAAAAACGAAGGAGAGGCGGTTTTCCTCTGTGTGATAGCTATGGCGAAAGAGGTTGTATGGTGGACAAGGTTGAAAGGGCTGAGGTCAGACACCTTTCTCTCCGGCCAACAACTGATTCTTTGTTTTCAAATACCACTGTGGAAGAAGAATCAGGATGGAGAGAGAGGTGCTGTACCCCAGCAAGTTTTATGAAAGGTGGGTGAAAGTGGCGAGATGGCCCGAGTGAATGGGCCTTCTCTGTATATCAGCCTGTAGGTTGAGGAAAAAGAGGAGGAGAGGAAAGGAGTACAAACTCTTCGTACTCCTGAAGATGAGGATTGCATTTTTTTTCGGGGGTATGTGTTACCCATATGAAATGTCTCCCCCTATTGGGGAAAATCGACTAATTTTTAAATTACATTTGGGATAATATTTTACACGTTTTTATTGTATGTAAACTTCCCCCTTTGTATTTGTCCCCTTCTTTTGTGCCCCTGTGGCTAATAAAGAAACATATCTGTATATATATATATATTTATATAAATATATATATTTATTTAAAAGGAGTCAGGACACCGACGGTGAGCTCCGCCCGTTTCGACAGCTAGATAAGAACTATACCTCCAGTATTAGAACAGCGTCATTCTAGATGAGCTAATCAATGGGTACTGTCCATATGTGGGCATTCAGTCAAAGCAAAAAATTGCAAAAACATCTAGGCAAAAAATAACTGTAGTAAAGGTTTCTTAGAAATATACAAGTGTAAAAACACTTAGTCCATAGGACGAGCTTAGTACACATAAGTTCACAGCAACATAAACAAGTATTTAAGATTCGTTGGCTTCTAGACGCCAACCCATTCAACATGTATCTTGAAATGAGCAAAATTTGGAAATGATGAGAATATTAGAGGATAGTGTTAGGGTTATTGTGTACATGATTATTAGTTAGGTCGTTGGATTCCTGGACTGAGTTACCACGTATTTCCTCAACAAAAAATATTTACTTCACATTCCTCTTTATCCTAGTTGATCCCAGTGGTATGTTTTAAGCAATGGAGACACTAACGTAAAGAGTGTTTCGTTATCCAGGTTTGACAATCGATTTCTTTGTTGTTTCTTTTAAACTTCTACAAATATGTACTGGGCAGCTTCACAGTTCTAGAACACACAGTTCTAGAACCACATGGTTACAATAAAGTTAGATTTTCGTGAAAAATATAATTCATTAATTACAACATTACTGAAAATAATCGTATGACATATATTGTAAATATTTATTATATATTTTAACGTTGATATCATGCAACACACATATACATACTCCCACACATCACAGACTATTATACATAGACACAGGTAAAAGCATTACATGTATATATATACATATATATATATATATACATACATATAGATATATATATATATATATATATATAGATATATAAATTCATATATGTATAGATTCATATATATATATATATATATATATATATGTGTGTGTGATTCCAATATCATTAATGCCATATACAACGAGTTATCATTAAGCTGTCTACACTAGAAGCTTCTTAGGTGGATTAGCTATTTGTTTTCTCACTATCAATATTTCAATTTAGAAATACATCTGTACTGAATTACCATATATATTTATGTTTTATATATATAATATATAAGTATGTGGCTACGTACATTTCCATCAGTCTATAGGTGTGAAGTTTATAATATCGTACCCAGACACAAACTGCATGGTACTGCATAGTTACCCCCACTCCCTCTCTTAAGAATATGTGTGTATGTATGTATGTATGTATGTATGTGTGTATATATATATATGTATAAGTTATTCCGGGTTGAATCGGAGGTAACCACACACACACCACACACACACACACACACACACACACACACACATATATATATATATATAGATAGATAGATGAGATTCTATAGGAC
>OZ024748.1:56657638-56660138 GCA_964016885.1 Eledone cirrhosa
ATTGCAAAAGTCATTGACTTACTTTCAGTCAAACCTGGAATTTTTTATGATTATAAGACCAAATATTTTAGAACTTTCTTAAATATTTACTTCCTAATTTTATATCTTATAATATTTTGCCTCGCTTTGTACCTTAACGTCCACTTATATGCAACAGTGTATCCTTGTTCATTTACGTCTGGCTATATGTGTGTGTGCGTGTGCGTGTACTCCTTTACCTGTACCAGCGATCCGGTTGAGGCCATGCAGGGGCACCGCATTTGTTGCAACACATTCTATCTCTAGCCTGTGTTGGCTGACAATTGATGTAAGAGGGACTTCATTGCTGCTGTCCTTAGGTTACCTTCATGCCATGCTGTGGCTCATCCAGGATTCTGGATAGCATGGTGTCATGATGTTTCTTGAAAACATCCACGTCCACACCATGCAGATCTCTGAAATTTCTTGGAAGCTTGTTGAACAGTTGAGGGCCTTTGAACCCCTGGCTATCGAAATTTCTGCTTCTTATACTAGATGTGAAAGATGGGACCTTCGGCACTACACTGGTGTCTTGTTCGGGGGTTAATCCATCTCTCAATGCCAAGTTTGGTACTTGACTCTCCAGGTTTTTCCATATGCATATCACTGCGTATCTCTCCCGTCTTCGTTCCAATGAGTAGAGTTTCAGCTTTTTTAGCCTCTCCCAGTAGCTCATCGCCTTCATCGTGGCAATCCTCTTGGTGTAGCTTCGTTGGATTTCCTCAAGCTCCGTGGTTAGCTTTATACTACGGGGTGACCAGAGCTGGCAGCATTAGTCCAAAGTAGCAATATGTTCTCTCGGTCTCTTGTCCAGAAAGTGATCAAGATCCACCCAGCCAGTCGCCTGCACTTTGTCAGATGTAAAAAGATGCATCGTTGCTTATGTCTATCGCTCAGGTCCCGTATCTATTTCTACACGGGTATTTCGATATCTCCAGTGTAGCTGTGTTGTATTGTCTGTGTGTTTGCAGGCTGGTATTGTAGTGCGTCAAATTTTCCAGCATTAAATTGCATGTTGTTGTCCTCGGCCCTTTTGTATATGGCATACTGATCTTGTAAAAGGGCAGCATCAGTTTCCTTTTAGAGCTGGCTAAAATGCTCTGGCTTGTGTCTTAAGAAATGATGCAGCCTCTCCCCTACCTTTCAGGTTATGCCGAGTCTGTGTAGTTTGTGATATATATCATTCCGTGTTTGACCTTGTCAAAAGCCTTCGCAAAGTCAAGATATATGTTATCTATCCAGTAATTATTTCAGTCATTGTGTTGTAACAGCTGTGTAAGGCAGTCATTTTCCTCATTTACCGCTAGCCAAAGAACCTCTGAAGAGGATCTTCAGTGGTCTTGCTAATGCACGCTTACGTGGTTTTATGGGGACTGCTGGGAATCCATCAGATCCAGCAGCTGAGTTTGATCTAATGTTTTCTATACCGGATATCACATCTTCCTATGTTATATCTCTTGGTTGATGATCGCCATTTCTTCGTGGAGTTTGTGGTATCAAAGAAATCCTCTGTCTTTGTTATTTGCATCTACCTCAATGGGGGTTTGAACACACTTTTGTACTGTTCATTCAGTATTTCACTTATCTCTTGGGGATCCTCAGTTAATAAACCATTTTTATGGAAGAGTTGCCCAATCTTACAGTGTACTTAGGCAGTTTCTTTTGCAAATTTAAAGAAGACCTTGAGTTTGTTTTAATATTTTCTATTGTACTGGCTTCGCTCTCTGCCCCCTCCTTCTCATGGGAAAGTTTGAGTGCAGTTTCAATTCCAAGTAATGATGTTTCAGATAGGGTTCCTCCTTATTTTTCTGTTGTGTATTTAACTGGTTTGAGAACTTAGTCCTTCGTCTCATCACATATAATAATTGTAAATCGATCTTTAGCTGCAGTACTGCAAGTACTATTTGATTTCTTTGAGGCAATCACAAAGCACTCAATGGGGCGAAAGTTGAAAGCAAACATTAAGTCCAGAGTTAACACCCTAGTTATAAAATGTGACACCCAGAAAATCGACCGAAGGCACCAACTATACATACCACAGAATTACGATATATATATATATATATTGTTATACTTTGGGGGGGGGGGTCATGTTGCCAATAAGAAACACACGCACCAGTTGCTTTCACTCCAATTTATTATAAATTAAAAAATGTTAAAAACATTATTTTATTTTTTTTATCTTTTTAAGAAAATTTATAGATTTCCCGTTGGTTGGTTGGTTCCACAACCGGACGGTTGTTCATATATTGTCAAAGTTCTTTCGACACACATTCTGTGACCTCTTCAGTGAGGTATATATATATATATATATGTATGTATATATATATATATTTACTTTTTATAGAAATGACTTCTACAAAACTAAAGCTGTTTTATTCGTGAGAAATGATCATCATTATAGAGAGAGTGAACGCGATAAGCACTTTCTTGCTAATAACACGGTTTTTGCGTAAGCCACATCTCTTTCAGTTTCTAGTTG
>OZ024748.1:56667638-56672638 GCA_964016885.1 Eledone cirrhosa
CATTGTTTTAATATGACCAACTGATGGATGCACAATCCAATAAACCTGCTGACGGTAATGCTTCGTTGAATTGGTCATAATGATAACAAAATATTTAATAAGACTTCTGTAATTGTAGGAAAAATTAAAAATATTTCCATGTTAAACATTGAATAATATCCTTCTGTATCCACAATACATATCCATTTCTAGTTGTCGTTTTAAAATTCCATGAATTAACAGATGTGTAGAAATGCTATTCACGTTCAAATATCGATATGTTTCAATGGAGTTGTAGACGAAAACTGAAGAATTGCTGGTTGAAACTATCGGGATTAGGTGAACAAAGAAGACAGATCCAGAGATAGAAGATTCTTTTTTTCTTTTGTGATAATAAAAGAAAGAACAAATGAACGGAAAAATGAAATGTGAAAGTGAAGGAAATCAATAAGGTATACCAGGAATAAAAATGAATGAATTAACATTAAAAGGAAAAGGAAAAAGACTAGAGAATTAGTAGAAAATGAAGGAATAAAACTGAAGGTATGAAAAGCAATGAAAAAAAATATAGCAAGTTAAAAAGGGGAAGTAAAAAATATCCTCAAGTAATATACAAAATGACAAACACAATGTTTTATTGACGACTGTCTTCTCTGATATTAAAGAGGAGATAGACCTCGATGTGAAACACAAGGGTAGCGCCCTATTATAGATAAATCTGACGAGATAGATGCTGAAAAGCCCTCCAGTTTGTAGTGGCACGGCCATAATATACAGGCTATTTCTTAATTTAAAATACAACACAAACATGGTAGCGATCTTCGTAAAATACAGATCGTCTCCTGTTTTTGTTTTGTAATTCAGTTCTAACATTCTAAATAATTTTTCATATTTATCTTTCAAAACAATTCCACCCCATCTCTCTTTCTCTCGATATATCGATCTTCCTCTATTTGAATATTTTCTTTTTCCTTCAGACGAATATATTTATTTGTACATATCAGACCGATTTTAAAACATATACGCACGTTTGCGCGCACGCAGGTGTGTGGGTCAATGTGATTTTGTATACGAGTATATTATATTATATATATATATATGTGTGTGACAGTGTGTGTGTGTGTGTGTGTATTACACACACACACATATATATATATAGAGAGAGAGACATATATATGTATATATATATATATAAATATATATATACATACGTATATATGCATATTATACATACATACATATATATATATAACTATTTATCTGTGCGTGTGTGTGTGTGTGTGAGTTTATGATTTACATATTTTAATGTATCTCTGTGTCATGTATTTACATTATAAAATTTGCCACATAATCAAACATACACTCTATATAAGCTCACACACTCTCGGACACTGTATGAAAAGTATTCTCTTTCTATTTGGCAGTTTCATTCTCGAATATATTCCCATATTTTCATGTATGTATGTATATATGTTTACATGCACATACTTATTTGAGTAGGTATGTATGCATATGTATACATGTATATAGATATAAGTGTGTGTCTCTCTTTCATATATATATATATATATATATTCACATAAACACACAGAGAGAGAAAACATATGTATGTAAATGATTTCTTAGACATACCTACTTATACATATATAAATGAGTATACACAACACACACATATATATATATATATATATATATATATTTATATATATAACAGAAAATATTTTTAAACGGATTACTATATCTAAAGTAGAAACGCTGCGAGCTAATCGGATAATAGCTGTACGCCTGGTGGGTTCTTTACAGGATTACTACACAGAGAGGGAGACAACAGAGGAGGAAAAGGATTGAAAAAGGAAAAAGCAGTGGAATTATATAGAGAGGACATGAACGGGTAAAAGAGATGTGCAGGTTGGAGAGTGAATAGGAAAGGGAGAGAATTTATATTACCTACATATGTACAAAAGAACATACGAACATATCTATAAACACATATGTATATATGTGCATAAATATATGTATATATTTGTATAAAATATATATTTATATATATATATATATATATATATATATATATATGCATGTGTGTGAAAGTGTATGCACTTATATATATGATGATAAGACAACGGGTGTATAAGAAGAGAAAGAGGTTGATATTTGAATGATATAAGAAAGGATGAGTAGTTGATAAGGTGAGGGAAAGAATGACATGCAGCAGAGAAGATAATAAGAAGGAGATAGACAGACTGTGATGGAAAATAGGAGAGACATCTGTGTAAGTGAGAGGGGGGAGAGAGCCAGAAAATGAAGGTGTGTGTGTGAGAGAGAATGAAAAAGAGAGATAGAAAAGGAAGGAGACAGTGTCTTCTTGCATTTGAACAAACATTCAGAGAAAAACAGAAGGGCAGTGATTAAAAATATAAGAAATTGCAGGGTAAATATTTTCTTTTGCGGATTCTAATGGGGGCAAGGGGCATTAACAAAAGAAGTCGTTAACATAGCAGTTGATGTTAAAAAAAGAGAAAAAAATAAAGATAAATTTATTGTGTATGTACGTGTGTGTGTAAGAGTGTAGTGCATGGTTGTGATTAAGATTGAAACAGTGTGTGCTTGTGATTAAATGTGTATAGTGTGTGGTTGTGATTAAGTGTGTATAGTGTGTGGTTGTGATTAAGTGTGTATAGTGTGTGGTTGTGACTAAGTGTGTATAGTGTGTGGTTGTGATTAAGTGTGTATAGTGTGTGGTTGTGATTAAGTGTGTATAGTGTGTGGTTGTGACTAAGTGTGTGGTTGTGATTAAGTGTGTATAGTGTGTGGTTGTGATTAAGATTGAAACAACGTTAGCCAATGTTGCCTTGGCGATTTTTCACTTGCAGTAAAGTATATCACAAGCTCTTTGTTCTGCTCAGATTTAATGTGAATTATTTGAATCCATAGCCAAATCACACGTTGACCTTCAAGTTTCAGTATACAAATATATACGCAATCATACACACACACACACACAGACACATATATATATATATATATATATATAAATATATATACATGACTTTCCCAAAGTATAACAATATATATATATGCAATTATTTCTATTCATACATATATAGTCACATGTACAAGCACGCTCAAATGTACGCACACACACGTGTATATATATATATATATGTATATATACGTAGGCATGCACGGTTACATGGATATACAACGCAGCATATGGATGTATATAATTCTCATTAATGCAGCATCGATTCAATACGTATCTCTTATTCTCCATTTTACTTTCCACCCCACCACCCCCACCACCTTTATATATATGTGTGTTTGTGCGTACGTGTGTGCGTACGTGTGCGCGTGTCTAACGGTGCTACATGGCTTTTACTTTATATGCTTACACAAAAATGTTATTTCATGTGTTTGTCTGTAGATATATATGAGGTTAATGACAGTAGGCGATGATTTTGGAGCAAAATGTTATGGTTATAACTATCCAGTCATATTCTCCTATATATTTGTTTGTCTGTCTATATATATGCATACACACATAGCCACCCACACACAGACCCACAGACACACACATATACATGTGTGTGTCTGTGTTTGCAAAAAGAAAAGAGAGATAACAACAGAACGACACATTACAATGAAGAAATATATTAGTTTAACGCTTGATATTCTAGGAAAAGAGCCTAAACATTTCGTACACTAATGCTTCGTCAGAATATAGAATGAGAAATAAAAGTTGAAATAGAAACATAGTAAGAAAAGGAAGGAACAGAAAAACGTTTGTTGTAAAACAAACTCGTGTTTTCAGTCAGCCATTTTACAGATAAATACTTTCTACCGGACTTGATCTCTTCCATTCATAAGAAAGCAGACGACTTCATACTTTCTTTAATTATGGTCACCTCTCAATATATATATATATAAAAATATATAAATAATGAGTTATTTGGTTTGTTGATTATTCAAACAAGCTAATTTACGACGAGGTTTATCCGGAGTATCATATATATATTTTGTCATTGAATTTATTATGACATATATATATATATGTGGCCCGACTATCGGTCGCTGTATTTGATTTGCAAAGCTGTCTAAACGTAATGTTATAACTCTGTGGTAATATTCACCATTGAGTGCTTAGCTGCACACCGAATCTCCATTCATCAGCTTGGCTGCTGCCAAAAGCTTCGTTGATGCTATACTAACATTTGTATTATTAACTCCTAGAATTAACGATTAACTGATTAATTTAATTAGACAATTCTATTGATTGATTAATTGTTTATGTTTGTTTGATAACTTCTAGTTGAGTGCTTAATTCGGTTTGTCTAAAGGAATTTTATTCCTTTGTCCCAAATTTCGAATTGACCGCCAAAACGGGGGTTACCTCCCTTTGGGAAAACCACGTGTCTCTAGCGAGGTTTACTGCTAGAAAATACACCCGTTGAGAAATAGAACGAAAAACTTGTTGACGATGTAAACTCCTTTGTTATGTCGTCAAAAGCCATTAACTTGCAGACCCCTGCAAGTGGAATTTCTCGATCCCGGATTTACAGAAATCTAGCGGAGATGTATGTTATATGTGATGTATATTGTATGTTATATGTGGTGTATATTGTATGTTATATGTGGTGTATATTGTATGTTATATGTGGTGTATATTGTATGTTATATGTGGTGTATATTGTATGTTATATGTGATGTATATTGTATGTTATATGTGATGTATATTGTATGTTATATGTGATGTATATTGTATGTTATATGTGGTGTATATTGTATGTTATATGTGGTGTATATTGTATGTTATATGTGATGTATATTGTATGTTATATGTGGTGTATATTGTATGTTATATGTGGTGTATATTGTATGTTATATGTGATGTATATTGTATGTTATATGTGGTGTATATTGTATGTTATATGTGATGTATATTGTATGTTATATGTGATGTATATTGTATGTTATATGTGATGTATATTGTATGTTATATGTGGTGTATATTGTATGTTATA
>OZ024748.1:56682638-56685138 GCA_964016885.1 Eledone cirrhosa
TAAGAGGAGACACTCCCCCCGCCATAATGCACACACACATACACACACACACATATATATATATGTGTGTGTGTCTAGTGTGTGTGTGAGTGTGAAGTATGGAGTTTTACTATATTACTTTCTGGTATCTTCTTAACAATTTTGTGCATCAAAGACAGACTTGTCTAATTTTTCCTATTCATTTAAACCTTATAATACTGAACTCCATGAATCCTCCCCGTCTGAGATAATAACTGCTTCCTTAAATGTGTTTATTTTCAAACACCGTCCAATATAAATTCTTTTAAGAAACTTTAAATCGTAACATGAACAACTAGTGTGACGATGGACGTTTTTTCAGAAAGAATCGAAAACTCCAGGTTGTGTATATCGTCAGATATTTGGTAACAAAATGGTTAAGATATCTGAATATGATTTAAGGCTATTTTCTTACTACGTTAACAGAACTACCAACATCATAGCTTTTCCTCAATTTCTGCATATAGTGTGTGTTTATTTTTTAGGTTGAATTCTATAAATAAATTAACATTTTCCTTGCGATTTTACATGATACCTCCGTTTTTTATTTCACTTTTATAACACCATTGCCTTGCATTCGAAATCAGATAATATTACCGACGATAAACACTTGCATAACGAATAAGTTTGAAGCTAGAATGTTTCAGAAATCCAATTGAGAAGTTTTACAAATCGTAATAAATAAAATAAGATAGATTGAGATATATACTTACATTTTGTGTTTTTAACTCTTTAAATTTAGTAAGTAAATGGTATTTGCAAAACACAATTTAAGATAACACACGATCCCTATAGAAACTATTGTAAAGTTGTAAAGATTTACATTTATGTATTTAAATGTACATTCTCGCGCACACACACACACACATACATACATACATACATATATACACATGTGACCTATATAAACAGACGTTACGCATGTATGTTTGGTGTATTTGTGTACCCGAATATGTATATGTGCATTCCTTATGAATGTAACTACGTGGTTCCTGCCTGTACAGATGTGTTTGTGAGTGTCAAAGGAGCAATCTAATCATTATTTGAAGCTAGAGGTAATTATATGAAACTGAAGTACTTGTGCATTACCAAACGCTTTCGTATCCGTAGTTAGATTCAACTAGTCGCATCTAAAATTTGTGCACACATTATTGGCAACAAAAAACGTTTAAAGTAATAATAATTCATAATTCATAATATATATATATATATATATATATATATATATATATATAAAACGAAGGAAGTGTGGTAAGGAAATAGTCGAAATAGCCGTCGAAACGGCTTGAGTTCTGCCGTCGGGATCTTGAACATTTTCCTATATATACATATATATATATATATATATATATATATATACATACATACATAGATGAGAGAAGGGGCGGGTGGCAAAAGAGACAGACAGATAGATAGATTAGTATTTTACCAGTTTTGAATTAGTAGACCGCTATCCAGCAGAGAATTCGGTACCTGGAATAGTAGAGTGAAAATATATTTGAGTGAGAGCCGAGGGTCCGACGGCTGAGCTCTTGCCGTTTCGACACCATATTCCAGACGGGAATTTTCTGTTGACACGGCATGAGCTTAGATGTCAAGCTCCGAAACTGTTTCTACTTTTGGCACAAGTCCAGCAAATTACCCAGTACATTACTGGTACTTTATTTTATTGACTCCGTAAGGATGAGAGGCAAAGTTAACCTCGGCGGGATTTGAACTCAGAATGGCAAGGGCCGTGACTATGCGTCAAAGCATGGCGTCCGACCCTCTACCGATACTGCATATATAATATGTTTGTGTTTGTATCTGGTGTGTTTGTGGAGATGCATGCATACAAAAGAACATATGCCAGAAAAATCTCAAAATATATAAATTGAATTAAAAACTAAGTTTGAAAATTTTGGTAAATCTATGTGAAATTCAATAATCTACAAAATACATTTATCTTTACAAAAAATATAAATAAATAACATATATATATTTGTGTGTGTGTGTGTTGCGTGTAAATTATCTCTGTCTCTCTCTCTCTCTATATATATATATATGTATATTATTATATACACACACATACACGATATGCATACTATATATTTATATATATATATATATATACATGAATGTATACAATAAGTATATATTTAGACTTCTTTTCATGTTGTCAGTGACATGTTATTTATTTCGTTGTCAAATCATTTAGAAATATTCTAACGAGGGGAGATAATTGCATGCATATTTACACGTAATCTCACGCCTCCCCCTTTCAAGACACATATGATGACACAAACGTTTACACATACACACAATACAAAAATAGTCATACAAATTCACATTCCCATACACACGTAATTGAACGTGTATGTTTGTACGTGTACATGTGTGGGTAAATATACGTATGTCTTGAAAACTGATAAGTTAAGGAGGTATTTTGCTCATTAAAGCTTGTTTTCTTTATTTTTCTCTCTTTCGCTATCTCCCTAGTTCT
>OZ024748.1:56692638-56697638 GCA_964016885.1 Eledone cirrhosa
CCCCGGTATCCCGCCTTGGCTAGCGGGCCGAACAAGGTTGAGGGTAGCCGGACAGGTCTGAAATCCCCCGGTGAGTTAGATAGGGGATGCCTTCCCCTGCTTGCGAAGACAGGACTCATCAGAGTGAGTGGAGGAGGACAACATCGTTCCAACGGTCACGAAGGCGGCGACAGCAAGCGGTGTGGAGCGCTAGGGCACGGCAAGGCACTACAGACGTCGTGATCATCCACTGCAGCCAAGGAAATCCTTGGTCGTGATGGTCCTCCGTACCACCGGATTCTGGCTTCTGCGGCCGAGTGAGTGGTACCGTCACTGTGCACTGGCCCTCCCACTATAAGCCTTTCCCGCACAGGTTTCTTCTTTAGCGTGCACTCCCAAAGCCCTGCGGTGATAGGCAAGAGGCGGAGGTAACAGGTAGAGGTAACCTCTGGGAGTTGCCAGTCTGACTCCGGTCTCTTCCCCTGCCCCCACTGTCCTCGGACCTGCAAGTCAATAATCGGCCTCCACAGCCACCGTCGTGCCCACGGCAGACGCGAACAACAATAAAGAAGATGTCACTATCGTTTACAATGGACAACCAAGTTATATATATATATATATATTCACATGATTCTCGTAGATAAAAAACCAAGGGAAGGCAAACAATGGTTATTCTATTGAAAGAGAGCTTCTTTAGTATAATTCAAATTTCATACACGTAGCATGTATGCGTGACCTTAGGTTTCGGAGTCCAGTTACGGCCACAACTAGGGGAGCTTTCCAATCCTGATCTCTTATTTGGCACCAGGATAAGTATAAATAATTACAACAGTGACATAAACAGGTACTTAAATGTTATTGGGTTCTGGACTCCAACTCATTCAGGCTGAATTGGTTGAGGTCCAGACCCCAATAAAACTTAAGTACCTGCTTATGTCACTCATGTAATTATTGATACTAATCTCGTCCTATGGATTGAATGCTCTTACCCTTGGTTATTTCTACAAAACTTTTACTACTATATATATATAATTTTCTCCACGCGTAATTATTATTTTTTTAACGCAATAGGGTTTTGTACACATGTTTGTATGAAAGATTTTCAAGGAAGTATGAAACATAGACTTGTGCACTGTCTGTTATAATAAATTGCCGTATTTTGAGCTGTTTTATCTTCTCCGCCGACTTCTTTCAAATGTTCTTTTATATTTTTTTTAAAAGATATTTATAGAGAAAGTTGAACAAATAAAACCAAACAAACACAAGGATTCAAAAATACAGAGACTTACCAGAATCACGATTAGGAAGAAATGGAGGAGGGTTCAACATTTCAAAGAGAAGTCCTTCCTCAGGATTGGAGAGATCGTATAGAAAGAGACAATGTAGGTACATGCAAATTTTGAAACGACGATGGTTACAAGAATGTTTGTAATAGATATGTATATGAAAGTTTTGAAAATATTATTAGGAAATGATTGAAGGTTGTCCGGCTTTCGGATGGGGGTATTGTTGTGACTGTGTGTACAATTACATGTCTCTAGTTTCTATATTACTAGTGTGTGGGCGTTTATGTGAGTTCTTTTTTTTTTTTTGCATGTTTGCGTGTGGGTCTGTACGTTTGTGTACATGTATTTACGTGTGTTTCTATATCTGTGTGTATGTCTATAGAGGAATTATTTAGTGTGCTTGTGTGTGAGGATAAGTGTCTGACTGTTTATGTATGGATATATATGTGTTAGCATGTGTGTGTATCTGAAAATCCCCGTGTATTCAGGTGTCCATGAAAGATGATATTTTCAACGAGTTGGTGCAAATGAAGTGGTTAGAGAGGAAGTGGACAGGTAGAGGAAGGAGTGAATTGGGAGGAACGCAACCCGGAAGTAATTTGGGAGGGCGCTGTTGAGGTAGACTGGATTTCGTAGTACTAGTGGTGAGGTCCGTTAGATAAATAGTTAGTGTCATGGGTGATGATTAAAGTTTATGAGGGTCATGTGTGTGTGTACCTAGTAAATTGATTGTGTTTGTATATAAGGGGAGATAATGTGTGAGGCTAAATGAAGAAGTGTGGGGAATTATCATTATATGTGTGAGTATACGTATTGCTGATTTTGGTTTTCCTATTTTTAGCTTTATTGTTGTAGTTATTTCTGTTGTTGTGTTTACATGTTTCCAGTTCCTATTGATGTTTTGGGATTTTAAACTAAAATTGATATAGCTGCAAATTGTGATACGATCGGAAACATTTTTCTATTGCTGTGTACGTGGGTTCATCCCAGGAACATGAAGTATTGGATTCCACTCTTTGTGATTTACCTTCGAAATTTGTTTTCGTATCAATCGAGTATCCATAAGTAAAATTGGGAAGTATTAAATATATCTGGGAATACATTGTATCGGTTGCACCTTTTAAGTATTATGCGTTTTAGGGGGTATTCAGATCTGATATTTATATGATTATATGAAGTTTCTTGAAAGGGGATGAACACCGACAGCAAGTTATATTGTCATCAATTGTCAATATCCCTGAGCAATATTTCTACTAATCAACAATATTTCTACAAAACATTAACAATAAGCCACAATATTATTAACCAACAGTGTCTCTAAGCAACGTGACCCCTCATCAAAAATAGCATTAAGTATGTTTATCAGAAATCAGAATATCATCAAATGCAATTATCCCTAAGCAACATTGCACTGATAAGAATTATCACTAATCAAATTTATAACTAAGTATTATTATCATTTGGCAGAATTATCATTAAGTAACAATTTATATAAATAAGAATAACAAAAACAAAAATTTCACGTGTCAGAATTGTCACTAATCGAACTTTTCAGTCAACAATAATATCAATAGACAACATTGTTATTTATACATACCCCTCATCAATTTCCATTGGTAGCTAGACCCTCAACCTCTGAGAAATAGTAGCCAAATCACACGCCAATCTCTTCAAAAAAGAATATTTTGAATAATGTAGTCCCGTGTTCCCTGTGGATTTTTATAAATTTATATACATTTCGTTTTAAATTTAGGCAGAAAATGATTAATTCTTTATTTAGGAGAACAATTGGGAATAAATTGCTTCGCATACATTTTTATCGACCACCGATGAAAGAAATGCAGAGTTCACTACGTTGTGATTTGAAGTCCCATCTAATTGGGCCGTTGCTATATGCTATGAGAAATTACACTTTAACATATTTCATCCATAATCACACGTACCAGGTGTTTCACAAATGACCAGCTCTGGGAATGATTTGCTTATCAAACGAACAGAATAGAAGTAAGTTTATCTCAAATATGAACTGAAACATTGACTTTTTATTCTTTATATATATATATCAGACCTGCCAACCTCTAAACATCCTACCGAGGAGTACCGTGAAAAAGAGGAGAAATGAGGCAAATGGGGAGAGTTTACATAATGAAAGTTCTTCCCGATTTCACAAGGAAAGACATCTCTTACCCACACCGACGAACGGGAAGAGTTGATAGGTCTGATATATATATATATATATATATATATATATATATATTAATGAGAGTGTGTGTCTAAATGTAAAGTTTTGCTTTTCACTTTTATGCATTTGATTACTGTCACATTCTTATTGTAATGTAATATTGATGATAGTGAATCCACCTATTTAGGAGTCGTAGAATGAAAGCTGCTCCAACAGTCATAATCGCATTTTGTTCATCATCCTACAATTAAATTCTACAACACCACTTTGATATTTTCTTATTTTAAAGACAAATATGTATGAATTGAATTAGATTTGACTGCTCTTTCTAGCAGGCCGAGCAAACGTGTACTGAACCGTTGCTTCATTGTTTTCAAATGTGGCTGAGTTTCTATAGCTGATGTTTGTACTGAAATGGCGTAGATTTACTTCATTTTTAATCAATCACAAAGACTGTTGACATACCAACTATTTTACGCCTGCTCACTCATCTAGCATTCTCTCATTTTTCTTCCTGCATTGCTAGAATTTATTCGCTGCCCTCCATCACATTTTTCTATTCTTCAAAGAAGCAACTCTGCTTGAAACATCAGAAATCATATTTTTCTGACAGCAGAGCAATTCAAATTATTTCCTGAATGTTATTAACTGTTTTCTACCAATGCAAAGTATCACTATTTTGTGAATACACCACCACATCCTTAGCTTCATTCCAACATATTTAGTTGACTTACTTCTACTATGGTTTACTTACTTGATTGATTACTGATTAATTGCTGACAAAATGCTTTGTGATATTATTTCCGGTTCTTTATCTTCTTATTTCAA
Source organism: Eledone cirrhosa (assembly GCA_964016885.1). Classification (NCBI taxonomy): domain Eukaryota; kingdom Metazoa; phylum Mollusca; class Cephalopoda; order Octopoda; family Eledonidae; genus Eledone; species Eledone cirrhosa. Next base: position 56,696,914 of record OZ024748.1, read on the forward strand.
ATCCCGACGAGGTCAAATTTGTCTTTTATCCTTCCGGGGTAAATCAAATGTCAATCAAGTACTGTAGGTGATATAAGTGACATTAACATACTCGATTTTTGCTGACTTTTTACCTAATTCAGAAATTATTATTCTTGCTTTCAAATCTCACTGGAGTTATCGTTCTTTCTAGTTCTTCCGGTGTCAGTAAAATACAGTTCCCACAAAATATTGAAATTGATGTAGTCTGGGACAATACTACTACCAAAAATGCTTTCTGATCTAGGCACAATGCCAACAATTAGGCGAGGGAGGGGAAAGTTGATTAGCTCAACCCCAGTACGTTACTGGTACAAAGGATGGTGTCCGAGAACCTAACAATAAATCCAAACTACCGCCCTAAATGCTACAACTAATGATTCTTTCCGATTTAGGCGCAACGCCAACAATTTGCGGAGGAAGAGAAAGTCAATTTAATCGACCCCAGTGCATTACTGGTGCTTTATTTTATGGACCTTGTAAGGATGAAAGGCAAATTCAACCTCACCGGGATCTGAATTCGGCACGTAATGAGCTGTAACTCTATGCCACGAGGCAGAGTGTCCGGTGCTCTACAGATAGAGCCAACCCACCGCCCTTATGTAATGATTGTTTCTACTTTTGGTACAACGGCAGCAATTAACCCAGTGTGTTACTGGTACTTTATTTTATCGGCCGCATAAGGATGAAAGGCAAAGTTAACCTCG
>OZ024748.1:56712638-56720138 GCA_964016885.1 Eledone cirrhosa
CTCTGACCCAGCAAACCTGTACCCATCTTCATCTTCAGTTAAATTACTTCTTTATATAAGTTGTCCTTCGAAAATGTCTAGTTTGAGGAATATTTAACTGCTGTTTCTAACATGCCTAGTGACCCAGTTGATGATTTGTGGCTGCTATGATGACAGGTATTCATAAAAAAATTAATTGATCAAGAATTACTTTATGTAGTCTATTACATTTTATAGTCAGAAAAGGTGGAGGTTAATTCTATATTATTTGTTTGAATGTTCCTACAATATAAAAATATGAACAGACAGAGTAATTAAACAACATGAGAATTCTGAGCTGATTTGAATTGACTTGAAGTTTGAACTACAACAACAAAAGTTAAAGTTAACATTTCGTCTGTTTACCTATAATATCTTCAACTATAGAGGGACAACAGAGGCATCTATATAGATGGATTACACATGAAATGAAGGTAGGAGGATCTAAATTTGAAGTGCTTTTATATTTTAGTTAGGAAAACAATTGGTGTCATAATGAATCTCAAGGTCGCCGACTGTGTTTGCGAGGAGAGGAGAACTTAACCTTTGACCCACGACCAGGTAAACATTCTTACAACCGAAGGGCCTGAACTGAAAAAAAAAGAAAGAAAAAAAAGAAGGACCTAAGGAAGCGTTTTAATATGTGAAACTGGTTAGGTATACCACTCAATAATTCATAAACGTGAAGAACCAGAATAGAATTGCAACATGCTGCAAAACTTCACCAATGCACACCACTTGGTTATTATTTTTACGCTCTGATCAATCGACAAGATTCCAGAATTCATTCGCTTGCCGAGTGGGGTGGACCTCGTCAAATCGGAGCAATAAAACAATGTTTCCGTTGGTCTTTCCTTTGCTGATAGCAGGAGCAAGGTGAAATAAAGTGTTTTGCTCAATGACACAACGCGTCACCCGTTCCCAGAGTTGAACTCGCAACAACACGATTGCGAATTCAACTCTGTAAGCACTAAACCACAAACCTTCACATATTACTTTATTAAACGACTCAAACACATGAACGATAATTGTTTCTACTTATAGCACACGGCCAGCAATTACCCAGTGCATTACTGGTACTTTATTTTATCGACCCCATAAGGATGAAAGGCAAAGTTAACCTCGGCGGGATTTGAACTAAGATTGGAAAGGGCCGTAACTCTATGCGTCAAAGCATGGCGTCCGACCCTCTATCGATACTGCCAAATGAACGATAATGTTAAACTTTGCGGTGTTTGAATTCAGAGAATCGTGAGCCGAAATATATGCCATCAGTCATTTAATTTTATTGGCTTATGGCTGTCAAATCAAGGCTGAAATGATGTTACCCAACAACATCAATAGATATAGACGCTAAGCAATGCAGTTTATGTAATCCGAACCTACTACGTTTTGGTTGGTGATGCAGTGATGTCCTTCCTCCTTACCTGCACAACAATCTATGGAACATTTTATTAAGGTGAAATGAAAGTGTGAATCAATTAGGCAGTGAACTTTCTCCGCGATGATTGAGCACATTACCAAAGGTCTGCCAAAATCATACTTATTAATATCGTATATTCAAGTCAATGAGATGATATAGAAGAAAAATGGTAGAAATTAATAAAAGAAAGATTGAAAGAAAGAAAGCGACAACTAACAACATTCATTTTAGCATACGTAGAGCAGTTCTCTATCTCATAAAGATGATTTGTTTGAACTGGTGCTGCGAAATTAGACTGAGATGTGTTTAGCATACGTGCATTATAATTGCAGTGTACTTGTATCATTCTGTAATTTTCATTTTCCATATCTCACATATGATTACTGACTACAAATTTTGATAGTTATGAATTGAAGATATAGGTAATATATTGTTAGAATATGTGGGGGAAGATATATATATATATATATATATATATATATAAATAACCATATATATATATAAATACATTTTTTGCTGAATAAATTCATATAATTTTTTTATTTTGTTTACTAATATATCGTAGTCATTTGCAAATACAGATTACAAATAATAACAGGAAATATAATAAAAAAAATGGATAGTGAAATGAATGAATGAAAACAAAAACAAACAAGGAAAAGTGATAATAGAATTCGAACGAAGAGGGCAACTATATGTAAAATTCTGCAGCAAAATTGTAGCCGCTAATAAGAAGAGCTAACGACCTCCAACACAATAACGGGTGATTACAACACTTGAAAATAGTATAATGATATGCTGAAATGGTGAATCTTGAAAACATGATCAAAGGAATTTATTCCGACGATATACATACATACTTACCAGCACAATTATATATATATATATATATATATATATATCTTTCTTTGTATATATCTCTATATACTTACATCTTTATATATTATGTATATATATATATATATATATATATATATATTATATATATATATATATACACCATATAGATGATATATATATATATATATATATATATACCATATAGATGGTATCGCTAGAAGTATTTATCTACTGCCTATAATACTACATATTTATTTTGTTTATCAATCTTCATATTTTTGTGTGAGATCTAAATACGTATGTATGTGTATGTTTCTTTGTGTATGCTTATAAGTATCTCTATGCGTATGGGGAATCTACACGTACATGCGTGTGAAGGGTTATATCTATATAAATGCGTTTTTATGTTTGTGCTTGTTAGTGTTAATGTTTGAAAATGAGCAAGTGTGATGCATGTCTGCACGTATCATGATTTCTTTACTTGGAGAAATATATATCTAGTACGTTTATAACATAATTGCTACCGTAACGCAGCAGCGTCTTATATAAGCAGGAACGGATTAATTCAATTATTCTACCAAGCTACACAGTGGTCGCTAAAACTGCTAAACATAGCAGATAAATCTCTCTTGATTTTCATTTTTCTGCCTTGAAGATAGAAACAATACGTTTTACGATGTTGTTCTAAGTAAATTCACGATACCTGAGAAAAATTACATTTGTTTGTGCCTAGAATGCTTAGGTTATTTGTATGATTCAATAGCTACCCGACCAAACAGCAACGCCGAAATAATCCTTATAATAATCAATAAAAGGTATTTCACTTGATTTCCTCATCTCACAGCATAAGTTTAATCGTTCCCTTCCCGTATTGCTAGGTGGGTTGGTACCAAAAAGACCTCATATTAAAACGAGTTAAATTACTTCCAAAACCTATATAAAATTTGTTCATTTTTATTTATGTCCCTGCGTGTATATATACTTGAATCTGTTATTTTAATAAATATATATAAATATATATATATATATATATATAAGTGTGTGTGTGTTGTCATACCAGACGGTCACAACTAATGTATCAGCTGATCTTTTGAAAGAAAAATCAGGAATGAGACTTGTATTATTGACATGGTAGGATAGTTCTTCGCCTTTCCTCCACACTTGTCGAATTCCTCCAATCGTCAACAACCAGTACAGATATTTGGCCTGAAATGAATAGAATCTTCTATCCCCAAAACATAAGGTGATATCTGCCGGTGTCAAGTAACATGAGTTTCATTATGCTTTTCTCTGGCGGTGCCTCACTATATACCTCTTATTGTGCTTTGTTTGTATAGAAGAATCCAAATGAATCTTTAAGTAGCTTTCTACTAGTGATACATACAAACATATATATATATATATATATATATATGCTGGTATTTCCATGTGTGTACAGAATATATACATTTGTATATTTGACATAACCAAACATGATGTAAGTGATGTATATTCTTTCTCAATGTTTGTCTTGAAATGGAGTCTATGTCTTGCTAGGTGTTACACATGTACTTTTCTACATATTGGAAATTGGTACAGAGTTGTATCATACATCTTCATGTATATTCCCAAAGTGTTTATCGTTAATTATTTTCTTCTTTGTTACGATTACAAACCATGTATCGCCCACATCATTGGTGTATACTGTATATTTATATTTCGATACTAGGTAAAAACATCTACAAAATGAGACAAGTATTATACAACAAAGAATATTCTAACACACTAACACTCTAACAAACAATGCATTCGTCTAGTATAAGCATATACAATGCAACGAATACACCGCACACTGCGCGTATTACAATACACAATCCACAGAAGTAGTATCATAACACTTATCGAAAAACAACAGTGTATGTGTTATAGCACATCATAAATTAACACGTATACATCAAAAAAGCTGAAATTAAAATCTGTCTTATCAACAACAAACAGAATCGAGTAAATCACAGAACACGCTACTAATGAGCAAAGCAATTTACAAATTTGATTGCAAAAGTAGAAGCTGTAAATTTCATCAGTAATGTCTACAGCGATAACGTTAGACATGATTTCTTAAAGAGACAGCTGTGGCTCACGTTAACATCGCTTTATAGTGAAGATGAATCGGCAACATCTACAAACGCAGACGATAGTTTATATTTAAATAGAATCACACACACACACACACACACACACACACACACACACACACACACACACACACACACACACACACACACACACACACATATATATATACAGAACTACCCACGCATTCACACAAGCAGTACATTTAGAGGGAAATCCATGCACAATTTTTGGCTACATGCGCACCAAAGATCTGTCTCTCACGCTCCCACCTCTCTCTCTGTGTATATACATACATATATATATATATATACATGTATATATATATATATACATATGTATATATATATATACATATATGTATATATATATACATATATGTATATATATATATATATACATATATGTATATATATATATATATACATATATGTATATATATATATATACATATATGTATATATATATATACAAATATATACATATATTTATATACAAATATATACATATATTTATATACATATATATATACACACACACAAACATTTACATATATATATATATATATATATATATAAGTGAAAGGGATTAGAGAAACAGGCACACTCATACATGCATATACTTTCATCAGTGTATTCCTTCATACATGTGATAGAACAAAATAGAACATATTCTCACATTTATCCCACCGTCTACCCGTTGTCGTGACACACTCAAGATTTATTTGAAGTGGGAGTTAGATATAGATATATCTTGGTAGTAGGTACTTATGTATTTCCAGTCTGAGTGGTTTGTCATCCATAACCATAAAAGAAGGAGGGTAAATATGTTAAGTTTCTTGCCCGTAGTTATTAATTTTAATACATAAAAGATAAGAAACTATAAAATGGAGCGGTTCTGTTGACTGTTGCTAATTACCTTATGATACTTAGTAACACTTGCTTCTGTACATCATGTTTATATGAGCCTTATATATATTTCTAGGTTGGTAGATCACCATGTATATACGTATATATGTATATATTTATCTGTGAGTATATAATTGTATATGCCTTATATTTGTAGGTGTTATGTTCATAAATTTCTAAGGCGACGAATTGGGAGAGTTTTTAGAACTGCAGTATTCGTTCCGCCCCTTTGGTCTCTGAGTTCAAATCCCACCGAGATCAATTTGCCTTTCACTCTTTCGAAGCTTGTCAATGCTTCCTCTATATCTCTTTTTTCCTTTTCTCTCTCCCTCATTTTCTATCTTTCTCTGGGGGAAATCTGCTGTACTCAGGCCTGGAGAGGGATGGGCCCCACCAGGCTTAAAATGCCCAAGAAACGCTGTATGTCAATATACTACGAATCTGTCAGAAGTTACAGGACCATACATATATATAATTGTATATGCCTTATGTTTGTATTTGTAGGGTATATGTTTATATATTTCTAAGGGAGAATTTTTAGAACGTTGGATAGAATGCTTTGCAGTATTCGTTCAGATACTTTACTCACTGAGTTCAAATCCCGCTGAGGTTAACTTTGCGTTTCTTCCACCAAAGGTCGTCAAAAAAGTACTAGTTTAGTACTGAGGTCATTTCTTCTTCTATATCCCTTTCCCACTTCCATTCTCTCACTCTCTCACTCATTGTCTGGGCTTAATCTTCTGTAATCAAATATGGAGAGCAGATGGGCTCTGATACCTTTAAGAAATTTCCTAGAAACACCATAGGAGAATGTGGCACCCCTAAGACTTCCTCAGGAGTTACGGGTACATACATACCTATATTTTTCGGATCTTGTTGTCTATGTATATGCATGTGTATTTATCTGTGAATATATAACTGAATATATTTTCTGTTTGTTTGTGTTGTTCTATGTTTCTTTATGGATTGAAATGTGTGCCTATAAGAGTATGAACGATTAGTTTTTGGTTGCAGCTAAATTTATATGTATATATATATATATGCATGTGCACATTTATGTACATATGTATGTACAAGTGGATGATACGTATATAAATATATTCACACGTATACATAGACTATACGTCTATGTATACGTGTGAATATATTTGTATGATTACAATTTCGTTGTGTTAGTACGTGAATTTATTTGTTTTAGTAGTTGTAAGTATGTACATACTTATACATGTATATATAGGCGTGGGTGAATGTATATATGAAGGGACAAATGCCTTGTGGTTGTGTTTAAGAGATTTTTTTCGAAAGTAGAGACACAGGCGATTTCTAAACCAGACAAAACTTATGTTTATCGGAATTTAGACAGCAAGAACTTGGGAAGTATGAGTATATATATATATATATATATATTTATACATATATATATTTATACATATATATATATATATGGGGTGGTATATATATATATATATATACGTGTGTGTGTGTATATATATATGCGTATGTATGTATTTATGACTGTATGTACGCGATAATAATTATAAGTAGGCTTAGTGTGAATCAGTAATTGTGTGCAGCAGTGTGCATCAGAGAGAGATTAATATTTGGTTGAAGTATACGACGTCTGAATATACAATGTTTTCAAACAGGCAGATACAGAGTTTTTCACGTAGCTGTCTAAGTGTATATACACACACATACACACACACACACATATATATATATATATATATATATATATACATACATACATATCCTGGAACTAGCTGTTGAAATAGCAGGTGCTCAGCTGTTGGCACGGGACTTATTACTATATATATATATATATATATATATATATAAATAAAATAAAATAACAGGAGGCTGGACTGGTGTAAATCTTTGAAAGGTTTATTATACTATGATCATTTCAATGACCGGGTTCAGTATCAATCTGGTGACATCATCAGGTATTGGAATATAACAAAGGAATATGTGAAAATATATATGTATATATATATTAATACATTTCGAATATCTTCAAGTAATTATTTACATGAATTTCACAAGGTCAACTACAGATTTTGGGGGAGAGTTGTTATTTATCCTTTTACACTCCAAATGATGTACCCAATAAATACCAGTCCCAATGTTCTCTAAATGAATAAAGGTAAAAGAATAACGTATATTGTTAATAGTGAGGTTTCTATGGATCAAAACATA
>OZ024748.1:56727638-56730138 GCA_964016885.1 Eledone cirrhosa
CCAGCACCTCCTAACCACGTGTCAGCCAGTTTCGAGTGGTATCGTCCAGCGAAAGAAATGGAAATTAATTTTTCCGAGTACTCTAGTTACGCAGCTACACTAGGCCCCGGGTGTGCTAGCGGGAAGTCTACAATTTCGACAGGCCATCGTCAATACCAAACGAATACTATTAATTCACACATGAGGGGTTTATTTACGTGCCAGTAGAGGCATGATACAGCTAACAGTTATGCCTAAGCCTAGAGTTTAAAGGTATAAGTATAATATGGCGGTCAAAACAGGCGACGCGGCGGGCCCGGGGCAAGGCAAATCGCTCCGAGTAATTTCGTTTACCGAAAGAGGGGAATTTATTTTTCCAAGCACTCAAGGAAAGCAGAACTTTACATATTGAGGGAGGCTCATGCAGTCAAAATAAAGGCACATCCCCTAGAGAAGTTTCACTTCATGTTTTATTATTTGTCAGGTAACCAATCATTTCATCACTCGGTTTGATAAACATTTGTTTCATTTTGAAAGCACTTTCATCACACTTTCTATGACATTTTCGAAAACTTTCTTGGCCCTCTGTATCCTACTCATTTCAATTTCATCTAAAGAATATTGACAATTAAATAACCTCTCATTATATAAGGAGCATTGTCCTTAGAAATGATCCTTGTAATTGTCTTGTAATTTTTTTCATATCTATGTTTTCTTTTTTCACTACATGCTAATATGACTCCACAACAATACAACTTAATCTTTTTTTATTCCAAAGTATAACCTCTTTGATCAAAGTCATCCAGCCGTCACTATGTCACCTTCGGGCGTTACGTAGTGCTACGTGGGGTAATGTTTCTTGTTTCTATATAATTTCAAATCCTGCCCCGGTAACTTTGGCTTTTGCGACCGATAAATAAAGTAACAATCAAGTACTGAGCTCGCGGCTGCCCCTCCCCCTATCTCTCTCTCTCTCTCTCTCTTTAGTTCAAAGTTGGAGAATGGCCTTCGTTATTTGGCAATATTAAACTGGTTAATATTTAAAGTTTCCTGCATTAAAAATATAACATAATATTTATTTTAAAAATATCTCAGAGAAGAAGAAATATTTAACTGTTTATACAGTAATAGTTGTAATATGTATTGTTAATTAATACCATATCTGATCTAATGAAGTAGACATTCGGACTAATATCCCCCCCCCCCCCCCCCGTCATAACCATTGAACATTTCTTAACATCACAGTGTGTGTGGAAATACATTATCCGGATCATCCTCTCCAAATATTTGTATTTAGGGAGATGTTAGAGCCTGATTTTAAGGAGATTTATATGCCACTTGTCTCAGACGAGTCACAGCGTACATCTTTCCTCACTGGGCTTTAGATAAATATTTTATTTTACCTTTCTTCGTGTTATCAGAGATGGACACCATTGAGGGGCTGAACTCGAAAAGTTGGGTAATTCGTTTCTTCACGACAAACTGTCATACTTAATTTTTTTTCTGTATGATATATTCTGGCAGTTTAATATTTTATCCATCCAGAGGGTCATCTCGTTTGCACTATCCACAGGCTACCACCAGTTTAAACCAAGTGGGATGGCAGAGGATGTAAGAACATATTTAGTTTTTACTGTGAGATAAATCGGTATTGATTTGGCATTTGATTAAATGATTGATTGGCGGGAGCAAATAGGTGGATAAGAATAAATTTATAAAGTATGAAATATATATGAGGATCGCAAAAGTCACGGTATCCACCCTTGATACAGGATAACTATGTCTGTCAGTTGACGTATATGAAGAGTATGTTTGTACTGTTGTGAGTGGGGCTATGTGGGATAAAATGTGAAGTGATACCACTTAGAAACCAGAAGGGAAAATGATAGACACGTGAAGACACGGAAATTAGAGCCTCTGAGAAAGATGAGGTAGAAATAAGAGGAAAGGCATTGATAGAATAGCAAACAAAAAATAAAGACACAAAATCGTATAAGATTTGTATGAAAGGAACAATGATGATTCTGATGTTAATAACACAAGACACACATTATGATGATGGTGGTTATCATCTTTTATTTTGATAATGATATAGATATTCATGTTGAGAGTGTTGACAATAAAGGACATGATGATGATGATGAAAACATTTGGATGATGATATTAATGAAGATAACCATAGCGGTTATAATTACGTTGATGATTTTAAATGATAATGATGATGATTAGAATAACGATGATTATGATCATGAGGGTATTGTTAATAATAATTATTTATACTTCTGGCACACGGCCAGAAATTACCCCAGTACATTACTGGTACTTTATTTTATCGACCCCGTAAGGATGAAAGGGGAAGCTAACATCGGCGGGATTTGAACTCATACTGTAAAGGGCCGTAACTCTATGCGTCAAAGCATGGCGTCCGACCCTCTACCGAGACTGTCAATCCACAGCAATAATCATAAACAGTCTCATGAGAATGATTATGATGTTTATGTGGATGATGTTGAGGATGATG
>OZ024748.1:56735138-56757638 GCA_964016885.1 Eledone cirrhosa
TCGTCAGTGGTGCTATTATGTTTCCTCCTGTTGTAGTGTATGTCTACGCCATCTTTATTTAATTTGTTTATTTATATTTTTTGTCTTCTCTGCGCATGCATTTGCGTGTGTGTATAGTGTTTGGTGTGTGTTCGTGTTTGGCTGAATGTGTTTTGGTTATTATATTCTATCTTAGTTTACTAGTGTGTGTTTATATGTTTGTTGTTATTGTGCTTGTGTATATATTTATTTATTTATTTATATTTCTCTTAGTTCAGTATTCTTTGTTTGGGTGTTGTTGTTATTCCATTCATTTTTTTCTGTTTAGCTTTGGCCCTCTAAATTCTATTTCGCTGGCCTCACTGATTTGCCTATCTGCTGGGCTATTTCTATGTTTAGATATTATTTTAATTTCTATGTTGTCTATTTTCCGTCATGTTGTTGTCTGGTGTGTTCGTATAGTACTGAACCGTATTTTCGTCCTTTGAGTTCCCCCCAGTGTTGGTGTATCCTTTCACCTATGCTATGATCTGTCTCACCTTTGTATGTTGTTGTCATGTTTCTGCAAGTACCCTCTGTACATCTGATGCTATAGACTACGTTTCTAGTTTTACAGTTTTTCCGGGGGTTCACTTTACATATAATACATTTCCTATTAGTACAGTGGGTTTTCTTAAACGGGTAGATTTTGCTGATCAGGGATTTTATGGTGGTTCCTGGCTTTTCTACCACCTTTATTTTTAAGTGGGTCTTTCTCAGGGCCTTTCTACACTGGTTAGCTAATTTCCCTCCAGCGGTAGCGTCCACGAACATGACACTCTGGTATCTCTGGTTGTCGTACCATGAGGTGGCTTTCCCTATCTTATGTTTAGTCCTATCTAAGCTATTCCATGATTTTCTCCTGTATAATGTGCAAATTCCTTTCATGTCCAGTTCTATGAGGGTCTTATACTTCTCCGTGGCTCCTTCGTATACTCTGATTCTGTCTCTTTGGTTGTAGCCAGCGAACTGCATGCGATTGATGAAGTGTTGGATGTCTCTTTCCATTTCTGTTAGGTCGCACAGGTGGGACACGTTCTTCATCACTCGTACCAAGTCTGCGATCAGAATATTAAACTTAGCACTGCTGGACATTGCTGAGTTTTTGAGTATCAGGTATTTGGAGTCCATGGGTTTAGCGTAGTGTGAGTGGAGAATTTGAGCCCTTTCGTCTTTGGTCAGTCAATGGTAAACATTGAGGACCGAATAAATTAACTGATATAAAAGATACAGAAGCGAAAACCAACCAAAAAGTGAGTGTGTTCTGTTATTAATTCTGACAATATTATTACAACAATATGACCCTCCCCAAATATAACAATATTTGTTTCGACACACGATTTCATATCAAAAACCTCGCAAAACAAATTTATATATATATATGTAATATATATATATATATATATATATATATAAGCGCACAAGGATTTGTAGATAATGGTGGTGTATATATATATACCACCATTATCTACAAATCCTTGTGCGCTTCCTCCAGCGCGGCAGAGGTTAATTTCTTACTGACATTGGGGTCCTTGACCAGTTAATGATTACCAGTATGGACGTCATACTGTTATCGACGGAATTGCGCTGGGCAGGGCAGATATTGCGGATTGAGAATCATTGCTGATACAAGATTAGAATTAATGAATTCTCCTCTGCCCATCATAACAGAACGTCCCAGAGTAAATATATAAGTATTCTCTAGAACATTCCCGCTAAGTGTAACATGTTTTCCGCCGCCAAATACTTGATGATGCTTCTTGTCATACGATCGGGTCAAGCAGCATCCACAAATCTTTTTCCCACGCCGATAATTCTCGCAAGCGCTATCGTGCCCGGAATGGATATTCCAGATATGGCCTCTGCGGCAAGATGTGGATGTATTATACTGGTATCATCATATACTAGTGAGTCTGCAATAGATATGAGCAGATGCCTTCATATCATAAAAATTCGGTAGCGAAGTAAAATGCTCAGGACATTTTTACCACTAATATATGAAACCATATAATATGAATTATTTGGATTCAATTAGAATCTGAAGAATGAAATTTATTTAATTCCTGGTTCGTCTAGTGAAACGGTCGTAATTTGTTAAACGCACACACACACACACACACACACACACACACACACACACACACACACACACACACACACACACACACACACACACACATATATATATATATATATATATATATATATATATGTGTGTTATTTATATATGTATAAGTGTGTTTCAGTGAATGTGTGTGTGTCTTTACGTACGATTAAAAAACCTGCAAGTGTCAAATTTATATTGTTCTTCCTCCAACCATAGATAGAGAAATTCATGCTGTGTATGTAAATATATGTGGTTTGTATTCAGTCTACTTTCATCATCTTTAATAATGAAATATGGCAAATCATACTTATGTATATAGCATCAGCCATTTTAAATTTCTATTTCCCTGTCCTCATTTTGTTTATGTTGTTGATTTAGATTTTATAATTTCATACCGAACATTATTTTTCTTACCAAATATAATTTCTCAACATGTCAATTTTCTTGTCGTTTAAAACATATCTCCCCTCTCGCCCTCACCCTTATACACATCTACACAAACACATTCGTTTCCTCTCATTCTAACTTTCACTGCACCTAGTCTTTTTTTAAAAATAATATACATATATATAAATATATATATGGAGGTAGTTATAGTTCAGTTGAAGCATTGTGTAATGAGGTATAAACGTTTGTATATGTATAATAAAGCCAAAACAATGCAGTGGAATGCAAATGCAAAATATATTGTTTTACCTTAGATTTATTTAAATGTCCTTAATTTTCGAGATAATATCTCTTCTAAATAATGTTCTAAATAGCTTGCCAAGTCATGCTGATAGGAAATGGTATCGAGTATCTGTTCTATCTCTAATGTCAAAGGGTTAAGGTTAGGGGGATAAAGAGTAGTCTCCCTTTAAAAAGGTTTTTTTTTGTACATGCCTGTTTAAGTGTGTGGGAGAATGCGTGAATGTGTAAGTATGTGGGTGTCTGTATGTGAGTGTGAGAAGATATGTCTATACGTAAATGTTAGACAAATCTTTGGATTTCAAATCCACCCGATGTCGACTTAGACATTAATGTTTTGAGGTCCAACGAATTGCAATTTAAGACGGTAGAGTGACGGAATTATTAGTGTCTGAAGCATTATGCTTTACACAAATTACACTGACACTAACACTGCCAGGAAAATTATGTTGGCAATTGCTTTCCCGTTCCGTAATATTCAAGGAAAGTGTGTCTAGACTTGCAAGCATGAGTATATGATGTGATCCGGTGTGTCTAAGATCAAGTTGCAAATTCAGACACGTTGTATCCACACACAAACAAACACTACACCACACACACACACACACATATATATATATATACATTCATTTACATATATAAATACATATATACAATATATATATATATATATATACAATATATATATATATATATATATATTATATATATATATATATATATATATATATATATATATATATATATATATATACATGTGTGTATGTGTGTATATATATATATATATATTCTAGGAGAAGGAAAACTCTGATATAACACCTGCAACTCTGATGGTATCCAATGATGTTGACTTGTTCTTCATTTTGGTAAATATCATCTTGGTTAAGAGAGTGGGACTGGCTTTGTGCAGTGCCTTTGCTCACTATAAAAGCTTCACGGCACAGGCATTGCTTTATATCTGGAGATCTCTCTGCACTTGTCGTCACATGGTACCATGAACCCAGCACTATGTGTCAATCATTGTCACAAGTGTAGTGTTTGTACCAGAGTTTTCAAGTCACTGGCTGGACTAAAAAGTCACACTCGTTCAGCGCATCGGTAGGGGTTCTCCTATATGGACATAAAGTAGTGGCCATACTCGAAAACTCGTTGGCAGCCACCATGTATGTGTGTATGTATGTATGTATGTATGTATGTATGTATGTATGTATGTATGTATGTATGTATGTATGTAAGGTCACCAGTTGGTGCTACTGGTAACATGTATCCCAGTACAACCTGTCTCATGGTCGCGTCGTTGGCAACTAAACTGGCAACCCCACCAAGGTTTCTTGGTGAGGAGGGTGACTTGGACATCCTGCAGGACTAAAAACAAAACCAGTCAAAGGGCAAAGGAACTCTTAAGAGTCAATGACCATCCAAAATCATCGGGAGAGATGACCCCTTAGCCTTTGTCTAGGCAGAATTCTAGAAGAAGGAAAACTCTGATATAACACCTGAAACCCTGATGGTATCCAATGATGTTGACTTGTTCTTCTTTTTGGTAAATATCATCGTGGTTAAGAGAGTGGGACTGGCTTTGTGCAGTGCCTTTGCTCACTATAAAAGCTTCACGGCACAGGCATTGCTTTATATCTGGAAATCTCTCTGCACTTGTCGTCACATGGTACCATGGGCCCAGCACTGTGTGTCAATCATTGTCACAAGTGTAGTGTTTGTACCAGAGTTTTCAAGTCGCTGGCTGGACTAAAAAGTCACACTCGTTCAGCGCATCGGTAAGGGTTCTCCTACATGGATATAAAGTATTGGCTGTACTCGAAAACGAGTTGGCAGCCACCATATATCTATATATATATAGTACGCACATGCGCACATAGAGACACGCATACAACAATAGATAGACATACATATGTATATGTGAAAGTACGTGTATGTGCGTACACCATCCTATTCACAAAACTATTTACAAGAGAGCGCGAGAGAGAGTGAGAGAGTGTGTGTGCGTGTGTGTGTGTGTGTGCGTGTGTTTATGTGTGTGTTGAGCAGTTTAATATTAACAATGAAACAGACAGATTGACGCACAGTCTAATAATTTACCGGGTGTTAGAGACAGAAAATACGATCTACCTCCCACACCGAGCCCAAACCATGCTAGCCACGCCTTCAACACCGAAATATAAGTAAAGCTAAAAAATCCTAAATACTGAGTGTAAAGTTCAAAGTAACTTCATTAAGATCAAGGCAAGAAACGTTTATAGTTCAAAGTCGAAACCTAACGAAGGTTGCTGAAGGAAGGGGGTGACTTGAATGGATGGGAAGAGGGGAGGAAATGAAGGGGAGGATGTTTAGAGGAGAATGTTGGGAAGAGGAGACCAGTTGTGTCGTAGGGGGAAACTAGAGAAAAAAAAATTGTATCCGTGATAGAAATTGAATAGTGGAATAGAGAGACAGAGAGAGAGAGAGAGAAAGCGAGAGATAGAGAGAGACAGACAGAGAGACAGAGCGAGAGAGAGAGAGAGAAAGAGCGGTGGTGAGAGATGGTAATGTGTGAAAGAGTCTGTTACAAAGCGGGAGCATAACAGATGTACAAAACTGACTGATAGATACAGACAGAATGGGTGAGAGAGAATGTGTGAGACACAGACAGACTGACAGACAATCAGACAGTGTGTGTACGTGCATCTGCTTGCGTATGTGTATGTCAGCTAAAAGAAACAACACAGGGAGACAGTGAGGTAGAGAAAGAAAGACAGATCAGTGAGAAGAGGATAGCTGGAGAGGAGGCAACAGATATACTTGAGGCCTAGTGATAAAATAAAACATGGGTATGTTAGTGTTTGAGTGTACATGAGAGTGCTTATGGGTGAGAGAGAGAGAGAGAGAAAGACAGCGAAAGACATATATATATATATATATATATATATATATATATATATATATATATATAGAGAGAGAGAGAGAGAGAGAGAGAGAGAGAGAAATTAAAAGTACTAAAGAAACAACATGGAAGAACATTTGATGGAGAAATAAATAACTTAACGAACGAGATATACACATATTCAAAACCACTTACATGTATGCATACACTCATATATGCACGCAATTACATACAAACACATACGGATATATATATATGTATATCCGTGTGTGTGTGTATGTAATTGTGTGTTTGTGTGTCTATGTGTGTGTCTGTTTTCTTTCAGAGAGCGATGGTAGAGACAAGCACTAAAAAAAGAAAGATAACTAAAGAAGTTAGTCGGAGAGAAACGCAAAGCTTAATGAGAAATGAAAGAATGTATATAAAATGATAAAAATGGAGCAAAATGTATATTTGCCAGAAATCAGAAGTTGCTAAAGAAACGAAAGAAACTTTAAGTGAGAGGAAACAGACAGAGAAAAGGAGATAGAAAGAAACGGAGGGTGATGAAATATATATGAAATATTGAATGTGATTAAAATATATCAATGAAGTTTTGTGTAACGGAGAGAATATTCCAGTCAACACGGTTCTAGGCCACCAGAGTTTGATAACTTGGAATACTGAAGAACTCTCTCTCTCTCTCTCTCTCTCTCTCTCTCTCTCTCTCTCTCTCTCTCTCTCTCTCTCTCTCTCTCTCTCTCTCTCTCTCTCTCTCTCTCTCTCTCTCTCTCTCTCTCTCTCTCTCTATATATATATATTTCTCTCTCTATCTCTCTCTTACACATCATAGTTTGTCCTGGTAACAAAGTTGATGACATGGACTAATTGGTTTATATGGTTTGAAGTAGGACATCATTTTGAACCGTTAACTGAAATGTGAGACCTGCAACTACTTTGTGGTGACATCTAATATAAATAAAATTGTGTGCAGTGGGGTTGGTGGTAGAAGTACTGTAGTAGTGATAAAGTCTAGGAAGGTTATATTTAATACGGCTGTGTTGTAGGAATCGGGTTTAGTTACTTGTAAAACTGAGTGTGCATGATAGGTCCTACGGTACTTTATTCAGACAGAAATACCCTTTGATTCGATAGATCTCTTATTTTCTCTGTTTTCGTACATAATGTTTCTTGGACTATAATATAGAATATGTCCTTTATATCTAAAATAAAATAAACTAAGATTTCAGGAAATGTAGCTGCTATTATCAGCAGAACGGATTGTATGTCGGAACACTTTGGTGTATGATATGATGTGGTGGAGACTGATTCGTGTTGCTTTTTGTTATTCCTTTTTCCTTTACCTGCTTATGTTTCTAGTCGTCTTTCTAAAGGAAAACATATTCTAACAACAACAATATTGTCATCTTTCCTGTATAAATATCTTGTCTCTAGAATTATATTATCTAGTGTGACTTTTAGTTGGAAAAGTGGGATTTTAAGGTGAATTGTTTGCTATTTCTTCGCAGATTCAGCAGTTATCTTGGATTTCCCAGTTTTAACACTTTGTGTGGATTGTGGTCGACAGTGTTTATATAAATTGATGTTAGACGTGGTGTCAGTTGTAGTGGCGGTGATAGTCTTTGCAATAATTATGGCAGAAAAGTGAAGAGTTTTTGGTAGTGTTATTGTCTGGTTTTCAATGTTTCTGTTGAATTATCAGCATCCATGTGGTCGTGTTTTAATCTGTGGACGTCTTCAAATTTGGTCTTTCAAATGTGGAGGTCTTCAAATTTTTCAACGCATTCGCATAGGCATACACTCAGCCACACACACACTCATGGTCATACACAAATTCACACATACAAAAACATACATGCATACCCATATATAAAAAAATAAACTCACACAGACACACTCACAGACATACACAGAGCCACACATACAAGACCATACAAGGACAAGCACACACAAACATACCCATATATAAAGGCATACATACACAAACAGAACACACACACACACACACACACACACACACACACACACACACACACACACACACACACACACACACACACACACACACACACACACACACACACACACACATATATATATATATATATATATATATATATATATTATATATGTATATAAAAGCAAAATGAATAAATGAGGCAGTTACAGTTCGTTTAAAGAAACTTTTACTTCTTACCCTCTCTGATATATATATATATATATATATATATATATATATATATATATGTATATATATACATTTCAATACAGTGGTGTGGGGATAGAGGTGTTGTCACTATTGCTGTTTCTGTAATAAGACAAAGATATCGTGGGTATTGATACCAGTATTACATTTGTTTAGTGAGCACCTCTTATATTATTCAGCACCAGTTGTAAAATAAATCATACCAAAATACCATTCAGCATGAGAATTAAATATTTATTTGAAAACATATTTATGTGGTTAAAACATATATACGTCTGTTTGAAGACATATTTTCTAATGTTCTCCTGTCGTGTTATATATATATATATCCTAGATAACATGATATTCATACCTTCCGGTGTGAATTCCACAACACGTATGTCTCGCCTTTTGTTTAGGTATATGACGTGTAAGCGTATAAGACGAACTGTTATTTTAGAGAAAATCTATGTCAAAAGAAAAATATCCATGTTGTTATTACCTCTTTCCATTCTAGGGAGATAGATTCCTGATCTGGGACGCCACCTGCTGCGACACGTTCTCCCC
The DNA here is from genome assembly GCA_964016885.1 of Eledone cirrhosa. NCBI lineage: Eukaryota > Metazoa > Mollusca > Cephalopoda > Octopoda > Eledonidae > Eledone > Eledone cirrhosa. The sequence continues at coordinate 56,743,581 of OZ024748.1, forward strand.
CTCCAACTTAGTCGCTCTGACCACAAACCCGGGCATCGCAGCCCACCTCGCAGAAGAACGTAAAATAAACAAAATATCGGGGTTGTCCGGCCGCTTTCTCTTCGCACTGGTCACCGTCGAGACATCAGGCGTACTCGGACTCCCTGCACTGCCGAGCTCCTGCGCAAGACCGGAGCGTCGGGCCGTCTGAGAAAGGAGCCCCGCGAGTTTGGGTGGCCGTTGCAGCTGGTTTCACTGGCCATCTTCCGGGAGAATGCTTTTACTGTCTTGTCAGCGGATGCAGTACGTCTGCCCCCTTGCCCTAGGTCCCAAACCCAATCACCCTCCCCTCTCTTCTGCGACACTAGAACTCTTGCCATCCTCTCCCCTTCCCATTCTTTTTCTTCTTTTTCTCTCTCTTTTATTTCTCTATATTTCCCTATTCATTCTTTCCTTGTTTCTCCCTTTTTGATGTTTTAATTTTTTATTTTAAAAATAAACATCAATTGAAGGTTAAAAAAAATATAGTCATTACAATCAATTCCAGTACACGTTTTTATCTAAACACTTCTTCTTCTTCTTGTGTGTGTGCGTTTGGGATCAGCCATGAAAGGAAGATGTCTCCGTTAGCCAGGTCTGACCATAGATCAGCATCTTCAACATGTATCACTAGGATGTAGCTTAAGGAATTGTTTGCCTTTTTGCCTCCTACAACTGGTAACCGTGACACCCCGCACAAGCCTTCTCTCTTTAAACCATCACATTAGCCTCAGTATCTTTTCAATTGGACTTGATCGTAAAATCTGGAACAAATGCCGCAAGCCACTTCATCAAATGCATGAGAAATTCTAAAGATGTATAACACTGAACATTTACTTGATTTCATTGACACCAAAAATGGTGAAAATTAAAATCGATCTCTGTGATATCTGAACTTAGATTATGAGGAGTTGGATGAGATAGTGTAAACAAATTTTGTCCGATTCATTATCAATTTCTGCCATTCCATTTCCTTGTGGTTATAATTGATCGCAAGACATGTATTGAAATGATAAGTCATTATCAGTAATGTATGCTTTTATACTTTTACTGTTTTCAGCCATTAGATTGTGACATTGAAAGGGCACGTCTGTGAAGGGATCACGTTGGCCAAATCTATTTCTGAAATTTGGATCAGGTCAGTCTTTGCTTTATCGATTTCTGTCTCCCACACAGTAGTTCCCGCCTGCAAAATTTCACTCCGCAAACATTTGTCAAACGGAGAATTTAGTGAAAGATACTTAACTAAGATGCCCTCCAGTTGGATTGAACTCTAGTCAATGCAGGTGCCAAACATACTCTTAACAACGCAGGCAATCTTGCACTTATGGGTAGTGATTACTGTATATGTATAATATAATGGTTTCTGGTTTAGGCACAATCACAGCAATTTTAGGGCATGTGAAAGTCGATTAAATCGTTCCCAATGCATTACTGGTACTTTACATTAACGAACCCTTAAGGATTAAAGACAAAGTTAAGCTCGACGGGATTTGAATTCAGAATGTTAAGGGCCGTGACTACATGCCACAAAGCATGTTGTCCAACGCTCTACCAATAGTGTCAATCCACCACCCTACGTATATAAAATAATAAAATGTAAAGATTGCAATACATAAGCCCTACTGGGATTTGAACTCCTAACTTTCAGACTAAATCCTTTAGATAGTGTTCTATTATTCCTAACTGCTGTCACCGTTTAAACAGTCATAAAACAACAAATGGAAGAAAAAAGTTTAAAATACACAAACATTAAAAGAAAGATCGTTAGACATTCTCCAGACGCTATCTCACACGCATTTACACACGTAAGTCCAGACACATACATATATAGACAGAGGCATATATATATATATGTGTGTATGTGTATATATATATATGTATATACCCGTATAAATGTGTATCTGTATAAATTCAAACATATATATGTTTATACATACGTATATGTCTATACGTAAACGCATTCATATATATATATACATATATATATATATATATATATATATATATATATCCACAAGAATGTGTATATGTATGAATACATACGTTTATACGTACGTATACGTACGCCTATGTGTAAACGCATTCATATATGTCCTCATGCATCCCAGCGTATATATAAGTATACGTACACACTCACATACTCACAAGCGCAAGTTGGTACATATAATCACATAGTCGGTCACATATACACAAATATATACACTAACAGAATGTTATACTATACATAAAGACAGGTTCTTACATACGATCCACAAAACTTGCTGTGACCTCATATCTTTCAAACAACATGTACCATATTTTCCATTTTAACCCCATTAACACCTCGGAAAATGTGTTCTTCTTCCTAGTGATTATATTGTTATTGTAGTTATATGTCTTGTTTTTGTTCTTGTTTTAATTGTTGTTGTTGTTGTTGTCGTCTTCGGTGATGTATTTACTGTACTGGTATTTTATAAGGGTGAAGGCATGCACGTATATGTGTCTGCGTTCTCTATATACAAACGCAGACTTTGTTTTATAGAAACGAAAGAAATTTCCTCATGTATAGACAACCACATAGTCACACACACACATACACGTATATATATATATATATATATATATATATACACACATACACGTATATATATATATATATAGATATACACACACACATACGCACATACACACAGACGAATACACACACACGCATACACACAGACGTACGCGCGCACTTATTCATATAAATGTATATGTATAAATACAAACACACACACACACACACACACACCTATATATATATATATATATATATATAATGTATGTATATAAACTTTCCTCCGATAGATGGTGCGTCTGTGCTAGATCTCCACCCTCATCCATCATTCCTCCGAACTCCCCGAACTCTAAGAAAAATATAAATAAAAAAATCGTACATTTTTTTTTCTTTTTTGGTTTGGTTATATTTTTGTAGTTTTCCATTTTCTTGCTCGTTGGTATTAAAGTATAGACCACCCTTGAGACACATACACACACACCCGCATACGTCCACACACTCTAAACCATCTACAAATACACTCATGTACGCACATACACACAAACCCCCATACATGCACACACACACTCAACCATCTACACACACATGTACGCACATACGCACAAACCGGCATACGTAGAAACACTCAACCATCTACACGCACATACACACAAACCCGCATACGTATACACACTCTTAACCATCTACAAACACACACATGTACGCACATACACACAAACCCGCATACATGCACACACACACTCACCCATCGACACACACATGTACGCACATACGCACAAACCGGCATACATAGACACACTCAACCATATACACACACATGTACGCACATACACACACACCCGCATACATATACACACTCTTAACCATCTACAAACACAGACATGTACACACATACACACACACCCGCATACGTATACACACTCTTAACCATCTACAAACACAGACATGTACGCACATACACGGAAATCTGCATACATACACACACACACTCAACCATCTACGAACGCAGATATGTGCGCCCTTACACATAAACCCGCATACATGCTCTCATACTCAGCCACCCATAAAAACACTCATATACACTTTATCTCAATTTGTATTAAGATACTGATGGTAATGTTGTTTTTCTTGTTGTTGTTGTTGTTGGTGGTGGTGTTGATGGTGTTGGTGAATTATTGATGTTCGTATTGGTGGTAATGTAGGGTAAAACTAGATTTATACGAATGGTGAGTGCCTTGTATATGGTACAGCATTTCTTCATCTTTATGTTGTTGTTCTTTAAATCTACGTCAACCCTTATCATGCATGCTTTTGATCAAAGGCATTCCATCCATGACTATCTCTTCTTCATTGCGCTATATAGGCTAGGCCTCCAATATCTTATGTATCTCTGCCTTTATTCAGATTGTAGAGTGTGATTTCAAGCAAATGTTGCTGCTATTTCTTGCATATTCACCAATCATATAGAAGCTGCATCGTTGCCCCGATTCTTCAAAGGGCTGCTTCTGACAGAGTATGTGGTGAAAGTAAGAATGTGAGTAGATGTGGTAACAGTGTCAGTTACGTTGGTGCTGGGAGTAGACTTGTCCGGGTTGGTCGTACACTGATTTAATTAGTCACAGCTGTTGATTTGTTTTAGTTGTTAGGTGTAGTCGGTGGTGGAGTTAATGGTGGTGTTGTTAGGTGTAGTCGGTGGTGGAGCTAATGGTGGTGTTGTTAGGTGTAGTCGGTGGTGGAGATCATGGTGGTGTTGTTAGGTGTAGTCGGTGGTGGAGTTAATGGTGGTGTTGTTAGGTGTAGTGGGTGGTGGAGATAATGGTGGTGTTGTTAGGTGTAGTCGGTGGTGGAGTTAATGGTGGTGTTGTTAGGTGTAGTCGGTGGTGGAGATAATGGTGGTGTTGTTAGGTGTAGTCGGTGGTGGAGTTAATGGTGGTGTTGTTAGGTGTAGTCGGTGGTGGAGATCATGGTGGTGTTGTTAGGTGTAGTCGGTGGTGGAGTTAATGGTGGTGTTGTTAGGTGTAGTCGGTGGTGGAGATAATGGTGGTGTTGTTAGGTGTAGTCGGTGGTGGAGTTAATGGTGGTGTTGTTAGGTGTAGTCGGTGGTGGAGATAATGGTGGTGTTGTTAGGTGTAGTCGGTGGTGGAGTTAATGGTGGTGTTGTTAGGTGTAGTCGGTGGTGGAGATCATGGTGGTGTTGTTAGGTGTAGTCGGTCGTGGAGATCATGGTGTTGTTGTTAGGTGTAGTCGGTGGTGGAGATCAAGGTGGTGTTGTTAGGTGTAGTCGGTGGTGGAGTTAATGGTGGTGTTGTTAGGTGTAGTCGGTGGTGGAGTTAATGGTGGTGTTGTTAGGTGTAGTCGGTGGTGGAGTTAATGGTGGTGTTGTTAGGTGTAGTCGGTGGTGGAGATAATGGTGGTGTTGTTAGGTGTAGTCGGTGGTGGAGATAATGGTGGTGTTGTTAGGTGTAGTCGGTGGTGGAGATCATGGTGGTGTTGTTAGGTGTAGTCGGTGGTGGAGATCATGGTGTTGTTGTTAGGTGTAGTCGGTGGTGGAGTTAATGGTGGTGTTGTTAGGTGTAGTCGGTGGTGGAGATAATGGTGGTGTTGTTAGGTGTAGTCGGTGGTGGAGATAATGGTGGTGTTGTTAGGTGTAGACGGTGGTAGTTACCATGGTGGTGTTGTTAGGTGTAGACGGTGGTAGTTACCATGGTGGTGTTGTTAGGTGTAGTCGGTGGTGGAGATCATGGTGGTGTTGTTAGGTGTAGTCGGTGGTGGAGATCATGGTGGTGTTGTTAGGTGTAGTCGGTGGTGGAGATAATGGTGGTGTTGTTAGGTGTAGACGGTGGTGGAGATAATGGTGGTGTTGTTAGGTGTAGACGGTGGTAGTTACCATGGTGGTGTTGTTAGGTGTAGACGGTGGTGGAGATAATGGTGGTGTTGTTAGGTGTAGACGGTGGTAGTTACCATGGTGGTGTTGTTAGGTGTAGACGGTGGTGGAGATAATGGTGGTGTTGTTAGGTGTAGACGGTGGTAGTTACCATGGTGGTGTTGTTAGGTGTAGACGGTGGTAGTTACCATGGTGGTGTTGTTAGGTGTAGACGGTGGTAGTTACCATGGTGGTGTTGTTAGGTGTAGTCGGTGGTAGTTACCATGGTGTTGTTGTTAGGTGTAGACGGTGGTAGTTACCATGGTGTTGTTGTTAGGTGTAGACGGTGGTAGTTACCATGGTGTTGTTGTTAGGTGTAGACGGTGGTAGTTACCATGGTGGTGTTGTTAGGTGTAGACAGTGGTAGTTACCATGGTGTTGTTGTTAGGTGTAGACGGTGGTAGTTACCATGGTGTTGTTGTTAGGTGTAGACGGTGGTAGTTACCATGGTGTTGTTGTTAGGTGTAGACGGTGGTAGTTACCATGGTGGTGTTGTTAGGTGTAGACGGTGGTAGTTACCATGGTGTTGTTGTTAGGTGTAGACGGTGGTAGTTACCATGGTGTTGTTGTTAGGTGTAGACGGTGGTAGTTACCATGGTGTTCTTGTTGGTGTAGACGGTGGTAGTTACCATGGTGTTGTTGTTAGGTGTAGACGGTGGTAGTTACCATGCTGTTGTTGTTAGGTGTAGACGGTGGTAGTTACCATAGTGTTGTTGTTGGATGTAGACGGTGGTAGTTACCATGGTGTTGCTGTTGGGTGTAGACGGTGGTAGAGTTCATGGTGGTGTTGGTGATAGTAATGATGGGGTGCTGGTTATAGTAGTTTTAGTGATTGAAGGTGCATGGCTTAGTGGTTAGAGCATTGCACTTGTAATTGAGCGGTTGTGAGTTCCCTTCTCGGACCCGGTGTTGTGACACTTTATTTCACGTTGCTCCAGTTTACTCAGCTGTAGAAATGGGTTGCGGGGTCACTGGTGCCACACTGTATCGGTCATTGCCTTTCCCTTGGACAACATGGCGTTGGGAGAGGAGACTGGTATGCAAGGGCGACTACTGGTCTTCCACAACACAAACCTTGCCTAGGATTTTGCCTCGGAGGGAAACATTCTAGGGGCAAAACCATGGTCATTCGTGACCGAGTGGGGCCTTTAAAAGTGATTGAAACATTTAATGCAGTTGGAGGAGGTTATGATGTAGGTTATTATGATAACGGTGATGTTGGTGGCATTGTGAGGGTGGTGGTAGCGATGGTTAGGGCTAGTGTTATGATAGTCCTAATCTCAAGGGTGATGCCCCAGCATGGCCTCCGCCCCATAGCTGGTAGTGAAATTGAGAGGGGTGGTGGTTAAAGGGGCGATGGTGGTAGTGATATTGAGAGGGGTGCTGGTTAAAGGGGAGATGGTGGTAGTGATATTGAGAGGGGTGCTGGTTAAAGGGGCGATGGTAGTAGTGATATTGAGAGGGGTGCTGGTTAAAGGGGCGATGGTGGTAGTGATATTGAGAGGGGTGCTGGTTAAAGGGGAGATGGTGGTAGTGATATCGAGAGGGGTGGCGGTTTAAGGGGAGATGGTGGTAGTGATATCGAGAGGGGTGGCGGTTAAAGGGGCGATGGTGGTAGTGATATTGAGAGGGGTGCTGGTTAAAGGGGAGATGGTGGTAGTGATATCGAGAGGGGTGGCGGTTAAAGGGGCGATGGTGGTAGTGATATTGAGAGGGGTGCTGGTTAAAGGGGCGATGGTGGTAGTGATATTGAGAGGGGTGCTGGTTAAAGGGGCGATGGTGGTAGGGATATTGAGAGGGGTGCTGGTTAAAGGGGCGATGGTGGTAGTGATATTGAGAGGGGTGCTGTTTAAAGGGGAGATGGTGGTAGTGATATTGAGAGGGGTGCTGGGTAAAGGGCAGATGGTGGTAGTGATATCGAGAGGGGTGGCGGTTAAAGGGGCGATGGTGGTAGTGATATCGAGAGGGGTGGCGGTTAAAGGGGCGATGGTGGTAGTGATATTGAGAGGGGTGCTGGTTAAAGGGGAGATGGTGGTAGTGATATTGAGAGGGGTGCTGGTTAAAGGGGAGATGGTGGTAGTGATATTGAGAGGGGTGCTGGTTAAAGGGGAGATGGTGGTAGTGATATTGAGAGGGGTGCTGGTTAAAGGGGAGATGGTGGTAGTGATATTGAGAGGGGTGCGGGTTAAAGGGGAGATGGTGGTAGTGATATCGAGAGGGGTGGCGGTTAAAGGGGCGATGGTGGTAGTGATATTGAGAGGGTGCTGGAAAGACTGGGGCGGTAATAGTGCCATTGTCTGGATGTTGATATTAAGATAACATTTGTTTGTGGATTGTTAGTTTTAACGAAGTTAGTGATACTACTGTTGAATTTATAAACAGTAGTAGTAGTAGTAGTAGTAGTAGTAGTAGTAGTAGTAGTAGTAGTAGTAGTAGTAGCAGCAGCAGCAGCATTTATGTTGGAGATATAACATTGCAATGATAAGGACAGTGAAGGCAATGGTAGTGATGGAGGTGGTGGTGATAATGGTACTATCACTGTGGAGGTGGAGGTGGTGGTGGTGGTTGTAGTGATAATGTTTCTATCACTGTAGTTGTTGTTACTATGTTTGTTGTTTAAAGCCATATTAGCTATGATGTGAGAGAGTGTGAACTAGTGGTGTCATCGTAATGGTAGCGGTTTTAATGTGTTTATTGTAGTAGTGGTACGGTAGTGGTGGTAGTTTATCCGTTGGAAGTCACCGTAGCGGTTGGGTTTTTGTGTCTGTAGTGGTTGTGATGGTGTAAATGGTATCGGTATTGGTTTTGCAGGTATATAATCAAGATGATAGTAATAATTATTCCTACTTTAGGCACAAGGCCAACAGTTACCCAATGTATTACTGTTACTTTATTTTATCGACCCCGTAAGTATGAGAGACGAAGTTAACATCGGCAGGGTTTGAACTCAGATCATAAAGGGTCATAACTCTATGCTGCTAAGCATGGCGCCCAAACGTCTACCGATAGTACCAATCCCCCGCCCTTTGCTAGTAATTGTTTCTATTTTTGTCACAAGGCCAGCAATTACCCAGTGTATTACTGGTACTTTATTTTATCGACCCCGTAAGGATGAAAGGCAAAGTTAACCTAGGCGGGATTTGAACTCAGTCCGTAAAGGGAGATGGTAGAGTTGGAAAAATAGTGATTAATCTGGTAAAGTTTGTTGTGATAGCACAAGTCGTAAAGATCCTTTGAGTTCGTCGATATGATTTACTAGCAGTGCAGAGTTATAGGGATGTCTGTGAGAATGCGGAGATCTTAATATTTAACACTAGAACATGGATATTGAGAGAACCAAGTGCAAACATCTAGTCTACATACAACGTTATATACAAGTTCTTATTTAGAAAACAGAAATACTCCAACTTGACACATAATATATAAACTCTTCACTTTTGTTAACATAAGACGTCCACTGTTGTTCCTTTCCCATTTCTCACCGACTCTATTTTCTCTCATAGGTGTGGCCCTTAGTGGTAACCCTTTATATATATATATATATAGAGAGAGAGAGAGACAGAGGGAGGGAGGGAGGGAGGGAGAGAGAGAAAGAAACGATTATTAAAAAACAATTTTTTTTTTCCGTAGAAAATGTTGAAAGCAAATTGTTTCAGTGAAGTATCAAAACATGAATGAATTTATTTATTTATTTACAATACCGGTTTCAGCATTTTGTTCATTATCAAATTGTGGAAATGTAGATGTGGTGTGTGTACGTGTATATGAATACATACACACATACACACACATATTCAACTGCTCAGTCTGTTCTATCTTTCTATATACATATATATAGGATAAAGCTTGCAAATGACCATATGATTTGCAACTTGATAGTTATCCTCTCCAAGGGAAAGGCAATGGCTCATACAGCTAGGCACGAGTGGTGTAGGAACCCATTTCTAGTGCTGAGTGTCTTGCTTATGGAGACATGCACCACCAGTTTCGAGAGTGGAAATTATAACTTCCCGTTTGCAAGCCCAAGACACTAACCACTACCTTATGCATCTTCACACCCACTCAGAAACATATATATAAATATATATATTGTGTTCCGATGCATCACTGATTCTTCGTTCTCCGAAGGAGCATGGAGTGCTCAACCGGCCTATGGATGCAGCCAAGCAACCCTACTACAAATATATATATACGAGGTGGGTCAGAAAAGTTCCAGGACTGATGTCACAAAAGATTTATTTTAAACCCAAACTTCACACTAATAGTTTTTCTCCTTGAAAGTAATCCCCCTGGACTCTAATGCACTTTCCCATCCTTTTCTGTAACGCTTGCATGCACTCCTGGAAGATTTTTTCCGGGATCCTCTGCAGTTCAGTTGTCACGGCCTTTTTGATGTCGTCCACGTCTTCAAAACTCGTCCCCTCCCAAGATCCATGACTCATCACCAGTGATGACTGTCCCTAGCAAGTCTGGTTCGGTTTCAAGACGCTCGAGGATGTCCTGGCACTCTTGCATGCGTCGACCCTTCTGGTCATCGTTCAGCAGTTTGGCACCATCTTCGCGCAGACTTTCCGCATGTCCAAATCTTCAGTGAGAATCTTCCAGACGCTGTCCCGATTCATGCCCAGCTCATTTACCATCAGTCGAGCAGTCAGGCGACGATCGCTACGCACAATCTCCCTGACGCGCTCAATGTTGACCTCAGTCCTGGTTGTTGAGGGCCTTCCGCTCCTGGGGTCATCTTCCACGTCCTCGCGTCCTTCTTTAAACCTCTTGCACCACTCAAAAACACGTAAGCGTGACATCGTTTCATCTCCATACACTTGCTGCAGCAATCCCAGTGATTCTGACGGAGTTTTCAAGTTTGTTGTTGCGCTGTGCTCATTGCTTGACGACCTGAAACGAAGGACATGTATATAAAATTATGAAGAAAAAATGTTGATCGCTGCAGAGAGCTAAGATTACAGTTACATATTCCAGGTGGATTACTTTGAAGGAGAAAACTCTTAGTGTGAAGTTTGGGTTTGAAATAAATCTTTTGTGACATCAGTCCTGGAACTTTTCTGACACACCTCGTATACATATATCAATGATATTAATAAACGGAAACTATATTTATGAAACTATATTTATTCTATTATATATATTTCATGGGTACGAACATTTTGGCACGCTCTCATCGCTTCGAATCTGTTATGAATATATATATTTGTTGAATTACCAACACATTAAATATCCCTTTGCTTATATATATATATATATATATATACATATATATATATTTAAATTATTGACGTATTGTTTTATTGATATTTTTTATCTGTTTGGCCCGAATCTTCCTTTATCGATTTTAAATCGTATGGTTGATTGTAGACTTGTTCTATATGTGACGGTATTTTAACGATAGTTATAGCTCTGATTCATCTGAATTATTGAGCCCTCTGCCGCTCATATCGAATTTCGTTTTTCGTTAACTCGTGCGCCGATTTTTCGATACTCGATCTTTCTAATATATATATATATATATATATATATATATTTGATATATCTCACATGAAATGATACAGCCAATTTTCCACAAAATACAATTAGTTTGCACCCCGAACGTTTAATTAGGAATATACTCACGTATTTCCTAATGTTTGTTGAATGAGTTGGGATTTGGCCGGGGTATCGCTATTAACTTTCTCCGATTATGTATTTATATATATATATATATATATATACGATCTGAGAAAAACCACAAACCCTCCATCTCAATTCTACTTTTGAAAAGCACAAGAACTGCGAAACTGGTAAAGGAACCAAATATATAGACTCCAGTTGCATTTTCGATTTCATCTTTTTTCCTTACAATACGGAAGTTGCGTTTCGCTAATTTCTACCCGCCGAAATGCGATTCTCGCTAAATTTATATTTATATATATATATATATATATATATATATATATATTTATATATATATATATATATATATATTTATATATATATATATATATATTTATATATATATATATTTATATATATATATATTTATATATATATATATTTATATATATATATATATATATTTATATATATATATATATATATTTATATATATATACATATATATATTTATATATATATATATTTATATATATATATATTTATATATATATATATATTTATATATATATATATATATATTTATATATATATATATATATTTATATATATATATATATATATTTATATATATATATATATATATATTTATATATATATATATATATATTTATATATATATATATATATATATTTATATATATATATATATATATATTTATATATATATATATATATTTATATATATATATATATTTATATATATATATATATATATATTGGCTGTCTGGATTTGCAAACGGTAGATACTGTTAGCAATTGGAAGCACTGATGGAAACATGTTTCCGCTGTCAGATTTGGCGAGTCCCACCCAGCTCCTTAAGTATATGAGGTCTGGGATCTTGTTGATCGACTATTTTATATATATATATATATATATATATATATATATATATATATATATAGATCTGTACTATTCATAGAGCATTTTCTTCGGAAATGATTAACACACACACACATATATATGTGTGTGTGTATTTGTGTGTTTGTGTGTGTATGTGTGTATGTGTATACTCATATATATATATAAATATATGTGACTGAGAGAGACAATCACCTGTACACACCCACACGTGCACAACCAACATATATAATGGATGGTATCTCTGACAAGCTAGATCACTGTTTGAAATATATCTGGGAATTTTGATGAATATTGTATGAATGTTTATTTTAATATATATATATATATATATATATATATATATATATATATATATATATATATATATATATATTAAAATAACAGATTAAAGCAAAGCATCGCTGCTTTCACCCTTAACGGGATCTTCTAAAACTAACAAAGTCAATCTGTAAAGGCAGGAGTGAATATTTAAAAAAAAACATTGCAACCGGAGGAAGACAGGAAGACGGTACTTTGGTTCGTGGAAACGTTCCCTGGCAAAGAACGGGAAAAAACGAATATAATACGTCATTATTTGGAGCCGAGGTTGACTTTGCCTTTCATCCTTACGGGGTCGATAAAATAAAGTACCAGTAATACACTGGGTAACTGCTGGCCTCGTGCCAAAAGTAGAAACAATTATAATGGGGCGGTGGATTGGCAGTATCGGTAGAGGGTCGGACACCATGCTTTGACGCATAGAGTTACGGCCCTTGCACTTATGAGTTCAAATCCCGCCGAGGTTAACTTTGCCTTTCATCCTTACGAGGTCGATAAAATAAAGTACCAGTAATGTACTGGGTTATTGCTGGCCTTGTGTCAACAGTAGAAACAATTGTTACACTCATAATCATCATCTTCATAATAACCACCTCACCATCCTCATCATCATCATCATCTCCACCACTAATATAAACACCACCACCACCACCGCCACCACCACCACCACCATCATAAACAACACCACTACCACCACCACCTTCACCACTTATACAAAAAACACCACTACCAGAACCACTACCTCCACCACCACCACCACCTTTACCACTAATACAAACACCAACACCACCATCATCATCATCATCATCATCAACATCACCAACGTCATCATGCTAATCATCATTATCACAAACATATGTTGCAGTAACAGCTGCAGCAGCAGCAGTAGTAGTAGAAACAACAGCAGCAGCAATAGCAGCAGCATCGTCACAAGCAGTAGTACCATTATTTGTGAAAAATGCCTGTACATACCCACCAATCAATTCATCTCCACCACATTAAACACTGAATTAATGAACAAAATTCCATCAGGTTTCCCAGAATGACCATACTTTATTTCTTTCTATCTTTCACACAATACCTCTCTATCCCTCTCTTTCTAACCCTCTCATCTCTTCCCCCCTCTCTCTCTCGCTCTCTCGCTCTACCTCCTCTTCACTCTCCTACTTACCTTGATTCTTTTCTTTATATATATATCTTATAATCTTATAATGCATATACTGCGTCATATGTGTGTGTATATATATAACTATATGTATATAGATATAGTTATTTATATATATATATATATATATATATATGGATATGGGTGTGCGTATGTATTGTATGTATGTAACTTTCTCTACTTGACTATAACGCTGATTTTTTTTCTTTTTATTACTTATATATTTTCCATCGACTTTCTTTCAATCACCTTCATTATCTCCCTTTATATATTGCACTCTTTTTTTTTATATATGTATATATATATTTTCAATACCTTGGTTTCTCTCATTATCACTCTCTCATTCTTTCTTTCTCGCCCTATCTTTTGTTTATCTGTTTCTCACTATATCATTTACTACCTCTCTTATCTCTCAGTATCTTCCTCTCTCTCTTTATCTCACTCAATCTATCTCACCCGCTTTTACTCTCTTTATATTATTTTTTCATCTCTTTGTGGGTTTTTTTCTTGTTGTTTTTCTTATTCTTCATTTACTTACGTTGTCCGTCCGTGATCTTTTCTGA
>OZ024748.1:56775138-56785138 GCA_964016885.1 Eledone cirrhosa
TAGCCATCACGCAAGCCACTATGCAGTTCCATGCATATACCTATCTATTTTTTTTCTCCTTCATAACAAAGATGAGCTGCCTCTGAATCTATGCGTATATCTCTCCCACTCTCTCTTGCTTTTATTAGATTTTTTTTTTTTTGCTTCATTTCTCTCACCCTCTAACACTTTCTTACTCTCCCCAACTCTCCCTTACTCTCTCTCTCTCTCTCTCTCTCTCTCTCTCTCTCTCTCTCTCTCTCTCTCTCTCTCTCTCTCTCTCTCTCTCTTACTCTCTCTCTATGTACGTATGTCACGCTCTGACCTGCTTTGTCCATTTTTATCCACACACATTTGCTTGATCTCATACGAACATTCGTAATAATAGTAGATGACATACATACATGTATATATATATATTCACATCTACATTCTCTTCATGCCATTGCCAATTGGTTTATGTATGTGTGTGTGCATGCGAATGTGATGTATGCATGTATATACATATATATATATATATAAATGTATATATATGTATATATATATATATATATATATATATAAATGTATATATATATATATATATATGTATATATATACATATATATATATACACATATATTATAAATATGTATATATATATATATATGTATATATATACATATATATATATACACATATATTATAAATATATATATATACACATATATTATATATATGTATATATATACATATATATACATATATACATATATATATATATATATATATATGTATATATATATATATATATATATGTATATATATACATATATATACATATATATATATGTATATATATACATATATACATATATATATATACATATATATATATATATATATACACATATATATATACGTAATTATAAATATACATATATATATATATATAGCTACGTACATACAGCTGGATACTTACAAAAGGCACACACACACACACACACACACACACACACACACACACACATACGCAATCACATAAACCTTCTTTATAGTTTAGGCTGCTTCATCATTTCGCAAATCCCCAACTCCCACCCCCACCGCTGCCACGACCATCGACACCACCAACACCACCGCAGGCTTTGACCCACTATTACTGAGTCACAGCGATAAAGTCCACTACAGACTTCACCACTTCCACAGACACATGCCAAATTACCAGCGACGACACCACCACTACGTACCCCCACCCCCACCCCCTCCACGATCACCACAACCATCACCGCCGACAACAATAAAATCAACACTACCACCGCCGCCGCCGCCGCCACCACCACCACCACCACCATTATCACCTAACATTTAAGAACACCAACCTTAAACCCTCCACCACCACCACCACCATATCTAATGCCGTTGCCACCTTTACCATTACTGCGACCACAACTCAAGAACACCTTTAATACTAACAGCAACAACAGCAACACCAACATCAATATTAACAACAACAACATCCGTAACGGACATAATTACAGTTCCATTTTTGTAGCACTTGGCCTCTCCCAAGATTGCGTTCATTATCAATGTCGCCGCCACCATTAACCCAACAACAGTACTGTTGCCAGCACGACCGCCACTAACACTATCATCATCATCTCCAGGCCGACTACTACGACCACTGCTCCAAATCTCCGGCACCACTAACATCACCATCATCACCATCACCATCTCCAGGCCGACTACTACGACCACTGCTCCAAATCTCCGGCACCACTAACATCACCATCATCACCATCATCATCTCCAGGCCGACTACTACGACCACTGCTCCAAATCTCCGGCACCACTAACATCACCATCATCACCATCACCATCTCCAGGCCGACTACTACGACCACTGCTCCAAATCTCCGGCACCACTAACATCACCATCATCACCATCACCATCTCCAGGCCGACTACTACGACCACTGCTCCAAATCTCCGGCACCACTAACATCACCATCATCACCATCACCATCTCCAGGCCGACTACTACGACCACTGCTCCAAATCTCCGGCACCACTAACATCACCATCATCACCATCATCATCTCCAGGCCGACTACTACGACCACTGCTCCAAATCTCCGGCACCACTAACATCACCATCATCACCATCACCATCTCCAGGCCGACTACTACGACCACTGCTCCAAATCTCCGGCACCACTAACATCACCATCATCACCATCACCATCTCCAGGCCGACTACTACGACCACTGCTCCAAATCTCCGGCACCACTAACATCACCATCATCACCATCACCATCTCCAGGTCGACTGCTACCACCACTGCTCCAAATCTCCGGCACCACTAACATCACCATCATCACCATCACCATCTCCAGGCCTACTGCTACCACCACTACCAAAACCACCGGCACCACCGGCACCATCATCATCTCCAGGCCTACTGCTACCACCACTACCAAAACCACCGGCACCACCATCACCATCATCATCTCCAGGCCTACTGCTACCACCACTACCAAAACCACCGGCACCACCATCACCATCATCATCTCCAGGCCTACTGCTACCACCACTACCAAAACCACCGGCACCACCATCACCATCATCATCTCCAGGCCTACTGCTACCACCACTACCAAAACCACCGGCACCACCATCACCATCATCATCTCCAGGCCTACTGCTACCACCACTACCAAAACCACCAGCACCACTATCATCACCATGATCATCTCCAGATTTACTGCTACCACTACTGCCAACACCACCGCCAACCCTATCATCGCCACTACCACCATCATCATCTCCAGGCCTACTACTACCACCACAACCACCCTCATCACTATCAATAGAACCACTACTACAAACACTCGATGAGCTGATCATGGCCCAAACACTTTCATCATAATTCTAATCGTTCATTAAAAATAACGATTTCTTCCTTAAAAATTATAATTTTTTCTACTTTTTGGCACAAGGCCAGCAATTATCCAGTGCATTACTGGTACTTTATTTTATCGACCCCGTAAGGATGAAAGGCAATGTTAACCTCGGCGGGATTTGAACTCAGAATGGCAGGGGCCGTAACTCTATTTTGCTGATATCACAGCATCAATATTATCAGTGCATGATAGATATATGCATTGTTCATAATTATCATTATTCCTCAGCAATGCTTATTTATTACGATGTACTGAAGTGTTGGAGTTTATAGCTTCGTAGATACTTTTAGTTGGATCATTCTCATGATGATTCACTTGTGTATAATATCAGGTGTAAAGGTAGGTAGCAATCAACAGTAGCACTTATATATCGAGGTAGAGACTGAAGGGTTACATGAAGGCATATTGAATATATTTATGTATAGTAATCGTTTCTGCTTTTGGCACAAGGCCAGCAATTATCCCAGTACATTACTTTATTTTATCGACCCTGTAAGGATAAAAGACAAAGTTAACTTCGGCGGGATTTGAACTCAAACCGTAAAGGACCGTACCTCTATGCTGCAAAGCATGGCTTCCGACCTTTTACCGATATTGTCAATCCACCACAATTCCCCACCCTTCTTTCTTTAACCTCACACATTACCTCCCCTTACATACAAACACAACTAATTTACTAGGTACACACACATCACCCTTCTACACTTTAATCACCATACATGACACTAACTAATTATCTAACGAACCCCCACCACTAGTACTACTAAATCTCGTCTACCTCAACAGCGCAACTGCCAATCCGCCACTCTTATGTAAATCCACCGTTATTTTATTTATGTATAATAATCATGCACGTGTGTCGTTGAGAAGATTTTAAAATTCCTTCATATCTACCTTAGTATCCCTGTAAAAGTATAACATATATGGAATGGGGCAACGGTTCTCAATTGAGAAGCATTTGGCTATCAGGAAAATGATTTCAAACCAAAGCGGGTGGAGGTAATTGTCGCCGTGTAAAGCTGGTAATACATGACAGAGCGCGAATGATATCTAATACCACTTATATATTAGAAACAAAAATAAGATAGTGAGTAGGAAATAAGAAAGAGGGAGGAATTCAGAGAGAAAGAATAGCACAAGAATCAAAGATAAGAAAAATGAAGGCGGAGAATTTAGAACAGATATAACGCAGGTATCTTTCTTTCTCTTGAATATGTTCGTAGACTCCATGAATTAAAATCCTTATCTATGGTTGGCAGATCCCACGTAATATATTGCAAATGAAATACCAATATAACCAATTATAAGGGTGATCACGAATTAACACTTCACAAAGACTCCAGCTTTGGATTTAATCCTGTTTAGGACTATACGATTATTGAGCTTTGAAAAGCTTGTTCAAGTTAATGCGGAGAGAATTGAAGAAAACTACCATTGGAAACCTAGGTCACTGTGAACAACTGTTTTGAAGGTTATTGTCAATTAAATTGTGTACAGTATTTGAGTGGAGCTTTGATTCAGGGACACTTGATGGATCGAACACCTCAGTGATATTACAACACAGAAAGCAAACTGACGCATGCGTAGTTGTATCTTACATGTGATTCCGGTTCAAACCCACTGCGCAATAAGTGATGAAGTGTTTTTTTTTTAAATTATTATTATTGTGGATAAATGACACCAGCACAGCAACCATCACAACCACCACCAACAAAACAAATATTTGTCAACATCAACTACATCAATACTACTACCACTACTAGTACTACTGCTGCTGCTGCTTCTACTACTACTACTACTACTACTACTACTACTACTACTATTACTACTACTACTACTACTACTACTACTACTACTACTACTCTGTTGCTGCTTCTGCTACTACTACTACTACTACTCTGCTAATACTACTACTACTACTACTACTACTACTACTACTACTACTACTACTAGTAGTAGTAGTAGTAGTAGTAGTAGTAGTAGCGACATAGACACTAAAAATTTAAACAGCACCAGCGGACTCTTCACTACTACAACAAACACCAAAACTACTAACATTAACATCACTATTACCAAAATCAATAGAATAGCTAAATGTCCAATGTTCTCCTCCACAGCCACAGAAACGAGTAGGACCGACACTACTACCATGACCACCACCACGACAACCATAATCTTAACAGGCATCAACAATATTATCAACAACAACAACAACAGCACTCACAATAACACCAGCACTACCAATACTAACACCACTAGCACCACAGCTCCAACAACAGTCAATTTCCCCATCACTAACAACAGTAATACCATTTTTTAAAACCACCACCACCACCACCACCACCACCACCACCACCACTGCGAATGCAAACATGAACAGCAGCACCACCAACAACATCACCACTGTCTGCACCATCTCAAGCATCAAAACCACCACCCCCACCACCGCCGACACCACCACCACCACCACCACACCAACATGATCGTACTATCACTACCACTACCACCGCCATTGCAACAAACACTACCACAAACACGACCACCGACACCACCAGCACCTCCAGCAACATCAACACCACATCATTCACACTGCCATATCACAAACACTACCACAATAACCATATCCAATCACAAACACCACCACCAACACCAACACCAACACCAACAGCTACTCCAGCACCACCAACACCACCACCAGGACATACCCACTTCCATACCACAAACACTACCTCAACCACAATAACAATCACAAACCCCACGACCAATACCACCAACACCACCACCAACACCAACAGCTACTCCAGCACCACCACCATAAGCACCGCCAACATCACCACCACCACAAGCAGCACCACGAGCAGCAGCAGCACCACCACCACCACCAGTACAACCACCACCCACTTGCTCACATGCCATGCTCTTTACATTCGACAGACGTGGTTTCTTTAATAAAATAAAGGCAGGTCGATACTATCACATCGACCCTAATCTATAAGAATCCAGCCACGCTTAAAATTAAGAGAGCCTTTCTGTAAATTGTATGTATGTCTGTACGTATGTATGTATGTAAGGGGGTAGGTAGGTAAGTAGGTATCCAAGCAAATATATATATATATATATATGTAAGTAGGTATCCAAGCAAATATATATATATATATATATATATATATATATATATTTGCTTGGATACCTACTTACCTACCTACCCCTTACATACATACGTACATACACGTGCTTGCCTATATATATATACAGTAAAGTGACCAGTGAAAAAAAAATCGGTACATCTACATATGTATACGTGTGTGTATTCATATGCATACTAGTATTTCAGTATACATATGTGGGTGTACATTTTTAACTTAATTATATATATATATATATATATATATATATATATATATATATATATATATATATATATAGAGAGAGAGAGAGAGAGAGAGAGAGAGAGAGAGAGAGAGAGAGAGAGAGAGAGAGAGAGAGAGAGAGAGAGAGAGAGATGTGCTTGCGGATATATATATATATATATATACTGTGTGTCTTTGTGTGTAAGTGTGTATTTATATGATTGTATGGATGCGTATATGTTAGGTATGTGTGTAGATATGTATGTGTGATTTGTCGAAGATTTTTTAAAGTTTTGTCTTGGTCTTAGTGTGTGAATATATATAGTGGAATTGTATGTAATATATATTTTAGCTCGTGTCTGTCAAAATTAATGTGTTGAATACATTCAGGCTTATGTACACGCCATCATTCACACACAAATACACATTCTTATATGTGAAAAGATAAATGCACTATACACATATGCAGGCATAAATACATAGGTGCATACATTAGCAAAAACGCTCGAAACAAAGAGACAGTGGAGAATGAACGTGTGTGAGAGAAGGGGGAGAAGGACGCTGGGAAGAGATATACATGGGTAAAAAAAGGCATCGAATGGACTAAAAAATATATAAATAAGAAAAGGGACGATATTTGGAGAGAGACAGAGACAGAGAGAGACAGAATTGTGATTTATATATAGAGGTGTATAGAGGGATTTGATAGACAGGAGTTGGGGCAAGTCTGACAGAGTCTGTGTGAGGGAGAGAGACAGAGAGTGAAAGAGTGTGATTTATATATAGATATATATAGAGGGATTTGATAGACAGGAGTTGGTGAAAGTCTGACAGTCTGTGTGAGGGAGAGAGACAGAGTGAAAGAGTGAGATTTATATATAGATATATATAGAGGGATTTGAGAGACAGGAGTTTGTGAAAGTTTGACAGAGTCTGTGTGAGGGAGAAAGAGAGAACGTGAGTGAGGTTGGAGGAATAATATATAAAGAATCAAACTGTAAAAAAAAAATGGAAGAAAAAAAAATGGTGGCATGCTCTTGGTGCTTTGTTCATTAGCTGATGTTGGTTATACAATATTGGCTGGGTTGATTGCGTGAGGTCGGTGTCGCCGTGGGGTCGTGTAAAGGCGAGGTCGGTAGATGTTTAGACGAGGGTAGGAGGTGAATGGACCCTGCGGAAGGATTTGTTGTTGTTGTTGGTGGTGTGTGTGTAGTGTCGCTGTCGGATGGGGGTAGGGGATCTATGGTCTGGGGTTAGATATATCTGTCTCCTGCAACTTCAGCTGCTGCTGATGTTTCTGCTGATGTTGTTTAGCTGTTGTTGCTGTGCTATCTCTACAACTGCTGCTGCTGCTGCTGCTGGTGTGGATATTGTTATTGTTGTTGTTGTTTCTGTTTGTTCTATGGTGGCGTTGGTGTTGAAAATGCGGATGGTGATTGCGGAATTGATGGTTGTGGTGACGGTGGTGCTGGAGTTGTGTGATTTTGTTGTTGGTGTTGGTGTTGGAGATATTTATGGTAGTGGTGATGGCGGTGCAGGAGTTGTGTGTTTTGTTTGTGAGTGTTGGAGTAGGTTTTTTGAGTTGATATTTTGTTGTTGTTGGATGTGTTAGTGTTGGTGTTGGAGAATTAGGGATGATGCTGTTGACAAGAGAAGGAAATGATAAGAGGTGAGATATAGTTAGAAAGGTGGTCATATTTGGAAAGGCTCATGATTAGACAAGATGCTGAAGAGAGAAAAGTGACGATAAGACGAAAAAATAGAGACGGTGAGAGATAGAAAGTATTGGTGATCGATAAAGGGGAAAAAAGAATGCATATAACAGAAAGAAAAGAGAAAGATAGAAAGAACAAACGAAAGAAAGAAGGAAAGCAAGGGATGCAAAGTGAATGCATGGCTGAAGAGAAAGAGAGAGTAATAAAGAGCTAGAGAAAAATCAAAGAGATCGAATATGCAATAGAGAGATGGTTAGAGAGAGATGCTGAGGGTGATATACTGACAAATACATTTATTAAGAGAACGGAGATAGATAGATGGATAGAAAGAGATATAGATAGAGAGAGAGAGGGATAACGAGGGTAATATATATATATACATACATATATATATATATATATATATATATATATATATATATATATATATATAACCACTGATGAATTATAAGAGCCAACTTGAATAATTATCTGTTGATCTTATACAAGCTTCTACATAAATTGGTATAATTTTACCCAAATTGTAGGAATCTTATAATGAAACGAGACGTCCGTCTGGAAGAGATATGTTCGATATGTCTCATATGAAATAATACAGCCAATTTTCCACACAATACATTTAGTTAGCACCCGAACACTTAATTGGGAATATACTCACTTATGTCCTAACGTTTGTTGAGTGAGTAGGAATTTGGCCGGAGTATCGCTAAAAGCTTTCTCCGATAATGTATATATATATATATATAATATTCCCACACACTTTTCACCTGAAGAAGGGCTTATACCCGAAACGTTGTTCCCCACCACCACCCCACTCTCAAGAGCGTGAAATTAATAAACATTCGTTGTACTGCCTCTCTGTCTTGTTCCTGTTCAAATTTTCCATTATATATATGTATATATATATATATATATATATATTATATATATATATATATATATATTATATATATATATATATTATATATATATATATATATATTATATATTATATATATATATATATATATATTATATATATATATATATATATATATTATATATATATATATATTTATATATATATATATATATATTTATATATATATATATATATATATATATTATATATATATATATATATATATATATATATTATATATAATATATATATATATATTTAAAGGTTAAACAAGGTTATCTGATGAGGACGTACTGTTGAAGATAGCTCAGTACCTCTGAAATATGTATAATAAAATATATTTGATCACACGAATGTCTATTTTTGTTAATATTTTGAATTACTATATATATATATAGAAGTGTGTACGGATATATATATATATATAAGTGTGTACAAATGTATATATATCAGTATATATGCGCATGTATATATATATACAACGTATTTGTTAGACTAAGAGTGTCTAGGTATGTATCTCCCCATGGAGTCGACACCACCAACACATCCACCACACCACCACAAACGCCACTACCATAAACAACACCACAACCACGCCCCACACACGCCAACCCGTCTACCGACAACCCACTACCCCCGTACCACAGCCCATCCCAGTCAGCGACCGTCACCATCATCTTATCATCACATCCACCCCCACATACACTACAGGCCAAAGCCAATCCGCCACCACCTCCCCACAGCCAATCGCAGCCAGTGACCGTCACCAACATCTTATCATCACATCCACCCCACATACACTACAGGCCAGTACATCCCTTTGCTCCTTCCCACCAATCAAAACAACTCATATTGTCAAACTCTTGAACTTCTGTCTTTACCACATAGCATGTATTTCATTTCTTATAGTATTTTAAAGGGTCCGTCGAGCTGCCGATCATTGAGTCGGGTTGGATCGATACAGATCGAACCTTGAGCTGATCAGTGGCGAAACGCGCGTCACCTACCAATAAATGTAATGAAGGAGTAACCAATCGTCCTTGTTATCCTTTCAATATATTACATTCTGTATAGCTCTACAACTCAACACAGAAGTGAACCTAAACATCGAGTGC
>OZ024748.1:56792638-56795138 GCA_964016885.1 Eledone cirrhosa
CTTATCCTTACAAATTGTTAGTGCTAGATATATGGAAGTGTTCAGTCTCAGACAAAAGATACAAAGAATATTATGGAAAGGCGTAACTGGAATAGTATATACTGTAACAAAACAGATTTATGTATTTGCCATAGTTCATGTATTTGTCTTTATTTGCCATATTTCATGTGTATGTGTGATTGTGTATTTGTCTATATGTGTGTGAGAAAGAGAGTGTACGAGTGTGTGTGTGTGTGTGTGTGTGTGTTTTTATTTTTTATTTACTTCACCTTTTACGTTAAACAGCATGTTGTAAATTTTAGAAGGTTCAAAATCAAGACAATACGCACACACACACATACACCCCCCCCCCATATATATATATATATATATATATATATACATATATATATATATATATATATCATGAGATTGTGAGTTCGATTCCCGGACCGGGCGATGCGTTATGTCCTTGAGCAAGACACTTTATTTCACGTTGTTTCTTCTACCTGGAGTTGCGACCGATAGATATTATTAGCAATTAGAAAGAGCAACGTAAACATTATTTCCTGGGTCCGATTTGACGAAAGTCAATCGAAAATATATCATACTGGGGAACATACATAACAACAATTGCAAGTAGATGAAGGAGAATGTATTTTAATGGCTTTAGGGGCTCAAGTAAATTATGACTGCAAGATTGAATAAGATAAATAATAGAGAATAAAATATAAAAGAATCTTATTTATTGATGGTTTACGTAAAAATTCAACGAGGAAGAATAAGAAAGAGGACATGAAACTATGTTGAATGAACAGACTAAGAAATAGCTTTAGATGAGAAAAGGCAATAGGTATGTCTGAAATAGTGAGAGAAGGAAGAAAAAATAGCATCACCACTGAAAACTATAGACATTACAGCCACGTCAAGCTTGCCTTTATTGACCACCACACCGACAAACATTCTTCTGCCTTCTAACAAAAGTCCGCCATATCATGCACAACACACCAGGTGACCTGCCATCTTCAGCATTACCTGTGGCGTAGCCATCATCAACATTGACATAATCATCACCATCAGGTTCATCATCATGTTCATCATCATCATCATCATCATTAACATATCCATCATCTTTTCCCTCAATATCACATCTATAATTATGACGATGAAGGTGATTGAATTTTCATCATCATCATCATCGTCGTCATCACACCTAATTATGATTATTATTATTGGCAGTAACGGTAGAGGTTTGGACGCCATGCTTTCTAGCATAGTTACGTCCCTTTACGGTCTGAGTTCAAATCCCGCCGATGTTAACTTTGCCTTTCATCCTTACAGGTTCGATAAAATAAAGTACCAGTAATGCACTGGTTATTTGCTGGCCTTGTGCCTAAAGTTGAAACAATTATTTTCATATATTTAATCACCAGCATAAGCAACACCATCGCCACCACTAACACCACCACTAACACCACCACTAACACCACCACTAACACCACCACTAACACCACCACTAACACCACCACTAACACCACCACTAACACCACCACTAACACCACCACTAACACCACCACTAACACCACCACTAACACCACCACTAACACCACCACCAACACCACCACTAACACCACCACTAACACCATCACTAACACCACCACTAACACCACCACTAATACCACCACCAACACCACCACTAACACCACCACCAACACCACCACCACCAACACCACCACCAACACCACCACCAACACCACCACCAACACCACCACCAACACCACCACTAACACCACCACTAACACCACCACTAACACCACCACTAACACCACCACTAACACCACCACTAACACCA
Organism: Eledone cirrhosa; assembly: GCA_964016885.1. Lineage (NCBI taxonomy): Eukaryota > Metazoa > Mollusca > Cephalopoda > Octopoda > Eledonidae > Eledone > Eledone cirrhosa. The sequence continues at coordinate 56,794,470 of OZ024748.1, forward strand.
CCACTAACACCACCACTAACACCACCACTAACACCACCACTAACACCATCACTAACACCACCACTAACACCACCACTAACACCACCACTAACACCACCACTAACACCACCACTAACACCACCACTAACACCACCACTAACACCACCACTAACACCACCACTAACACCACCACTAACACCACCACTAACACCACCACTAACACCACCACTAACACCACCACTAACACCACCACCAACACCACCACCAACACCACCACCAACACCGCCACCAACACCACCACTAACACCACCACTAACACCACCACTAACACCACCACTAACACCACCACCGACAACATCCTCAATAGAAAAACATAGAAAATAATAAAAAGGTCACGGATGGTCGCATTTGAATATAGGTTTGGATGAGCAAGGCTGACCTAGGGCTAAGAAACAGTAGCTTTCTCATCATCATCATCAACTTGACAATCATTTTGATCATAATCAGATAGAAAGAACATCACCAGCTGCTTCACCATCATCATCGTGCCCCATCCTCATCAACATCACTACCATCATCATCATCATCATCATCATCACCATCATCATCATCATCACCATCATCATCACCATCATCATCACCATCATCATCATCATCACAACCATCATCATCATCATCATCATTAGCGCC
>OZ024748.1:56800138-56802638 GCA_964016885.1 Eledone cirrhosa
ACATACTTGCAATAACAACTATAACAAAAATAACAGCAACAACCACCACCTCGAAACACAACATACTTGCAATAACAACTATAACAAAAATAACAGCAACAACCACCACTGTCAACGCCACCATTACCAACAATAACAACAACAAGAAATCAGTGCTTCAAAAGGGGAACAATATAGTAAGTGTAATCATGACAGAATTATCTATGAGTCATGCGCTGTCCGGTATGTCTTACGTACATGTATGAGAATGTGTTCATGTACATATGCATGTGTGTGTTCAAACAACCATGTATGTGGATGTGGACGTTTGTGTACACCTATGTGAGTATATATATGATTGTATGTAAGTATATATATATGTGTATGTGTGTGTGTGTATGCATGTATGTGTGTAATTACGTATGGATGTATCTGTGTGCTTAGGAGTGTTACCGCATGTATATAAGTAAATATATACGCGTATGCACGTGCTGACTGACACACAAACATACAAGAAACGCACACACGTATAGACACATACAGGCGTAAATATATACATGAATGCACGTATGCATACATACAAACATACATGCATACATACATGCAAGCATACATATACATACATACATACGTATCTGCATACATACATACAAACATATACATACATATATAATTACATACATCCGTACCTGCATACATACATACGTACATATATACGTACATACATGCATGCATACATACATACGTGCATACATGCATGCATACATATACATACATATACATACATATATAATTACATAAATACATACATACGTGCATACATATACATACATACATACATACATACATACATACATACATACATACATACATACATACATACATATATAATTACATACATATGCACCTGCATACATACATACGTGTAACTGAAAGAATATAACAGATTTTAAATCAAATGAATCATTTAAAAGCTTCCAATTTTCTCTGAATTTTCACAGACGCGTATAAACGCGCACACATCTAGCCACAAACAGATAAATATATGGGTGTATATATTTATGTATGTACGTTTGTATTTATGTATGTATATGTATATATATATATATATATATATACGGATTTTAGTCTTCACATTTATTATATTATTTATATATATATATATATATATATATATATATATATATATATATATATATAGTAATAAATAGTAATAATATAATAAATGTGAAGACTAAAATCCGTAGAGGGTTCGATAAGGTTTCAGAAAATCCCGTTAAGTTTGAAAGCAGCGATTTTTGTTTGAACTTTAATCTGGTATTTTGATATATATGAGAGCTTCTGACAGGAACTAAAAGACTGATTCTTTTTTGCTTCCCGTCCCCACGTAAATCAGTGTAAATCAGTGGCTAATTGAGAGATAGAGTCCTATCGGTTGCCAGTTGCTAATCGCTTTACCGTGTCGGTTGTCACAAACAGTCATGACCGGCATGGGCCGGTGTTTGGATTCTGTCGATCGATTGGTTATTGATTAGGCGATACCCGCTGATGAAGCCGCATAAGCCGATTGTGCATGGTGCATAATATATGCAGACAGATAGTGCAGTGCACCTTACTGCTGCATTAGTGTGGCAGAAACTCGAGTCCGGGAACCTTATAGGCACCCGTTTTACGTGTGTTGTGTTGAGGCAAATAACTAAGTGTATACTCTGGGAATGTATCTTACATTGCCTATTGAGTGCGCTGAGATACAACTGGTACTGGCATTGATAAATATGCTGGGTCCGTCATATATATATATACACGCACACATATATATATATATATACATATATATATATTTATATATATATATATATATATATATATATATATATATATATATATGTTTGTTTGTGTATATGTATATGATAAAAGTAGGAAAATTAACAGTGATGACAAGACAACGAACGAAAAGCAATGCTTCAAGTGGCACCCTATATAAATTGTGCTATGAAAAATATAAATAGGGAACGTAAGACACAGATCTCCAGGGTTATCAGCCGTTAATATGGACTTTGGCAGTTTCTACCCCCAACATGTGGTACTGCTGCTGCATGGCTGTTCTAGATATTACCATTAATTTGGTTAACTTCTGTTGGTGGTTCTTGATATTTGTGGATTTTGAGTTTTGCTTGTGTTTGTGACATTTGCTGTTTCTACCAGGTTTATGCACACGCACACACACGCACACACACACACACACACACACACACGCACACGCACACACACACACACACACACACACACACACACACACACACACGCACACACACACACACACACACACACACACACACACACACACACACACACACACACACACACACACACACACACACATATATATAACGATAAATTAACGGAGCCATAGACTCGATATATATATTTACAAATATAAAGAGAGAGAAAGAGAGTGTGTGTGTGTGTGTGTGAGAGAGAGAGAGAGAATGACATAATAAGAAGTACCACAGACCGTCGC
>OZ024748.1:56817638-56820138 GCA_964016885.1 Eledone cirrhosa
TGTCATAGAAATCCAGAATTTAGATATATTTTTCCCTTTAAGATAAATAGTTTTGTAACAAGAGAAAGCGATATAATGTTATGATGAAGAGCCTCTTATTAAGACATATCTTAATATTACGATCAATTTCTTCAATGTCATTTTATTTTTACGATTTTGATACACACATCTAAACAAACATACTCAGACATAATCAAAGACGGACGCACTCACACACACACACACACACACACACACACACACACACACACACACACACACACACACACACACACACACACACACACACACACACACACACATATATATATATATATATATATATATATATACACACAGACGCACGCACATGTATAAAACAAGTTGGACGAGCGAGCTATTCCTGCGTCGGTCATGATCGATACTGATTCTAGTTTGAGCTGATCGATCGCGAAACACGCGTCACACGTGAATAAACATAATGATGCTATATATATATATACGTATATATATATATGTATATATATACATGTAAATGTGTGTATGTATATGTATAAACATATATATATATATATACTACATTTCCTAAAATCTAAATAGTGCAAATTAGGATTTATATTGTCTTTGTATGAATGGATGGTCTAATCCGACCATAGTTTAAAGACAAGAGGTAACATTTGCCCAGATCAAACATCATTGTATCAAATGGTAGAAACCATAGGTACAGATATTTGCACATTAGAAATTCAGCACAAGTCTGATTGCAAAAATTATGCCTCGTTACGAACCCCTACCAAATATCCGTTAGTTTCATACATAATTACGTCATCCGTTCGATGGTTACGAGAGCACATAATTTTTTTTAATGTTGATAACTTAATCGAGGGAAATGATGTTATTAATAAAAAAAAAACAGTCTGATGTTTACGTCATTTATGTATGCTTACTCATATATTTTCATATATACATATACAAATATAAATATAAAATTATATGTTCATATGTAAACACACAAACAGGCACAAGCTTAATTAGAAATTCCGTTGAATATATAAGTACACAAATGCACGGACACATTCATATGTAAAAATGTATGTGCGTGTACGTGTAACATTGTATGTGAATATGTAAACTTAAATATACACATGGACAAATACAAATACAGTCCCACATACACATACATAGACACACACAAGAGTATATTTATACAAATGTGTGTTTGTGACTGTGTATATAGTGTGCCTCTATACGTTTGATTATGTAAGTTTAAACATTCATGTCCCTGCATAAATACAAACAGAATTACATACACACATACACTCACACTAATATACTTGCATACAAATAGAAGTTTGTGTGCGTGTCTGCGTAATTGTGTATATGAGTCTATGTAAGTTTGCATGTTACTAAGCAAGCTGCTATGCAGGAAAGTATAATATATATGCTAGCACAAAACTATTTTATCAATTAATCCGACGTTTATTTCTCTTTGTTTCTTGCATTCCTTTCATCTCAAAATCCTAGCACTCTCCACCTCTTCCTATATTCCTATTCTCAGTTAGTCAATAATTGTACTATAGGTGAGTTAATCACAAACAGAGGTTTGTTCAGAATAGAAGTCGGTCATATTCGGCATTGCTATTGTTTCTATCAGGTTTATTATGACCTTAATGTGTAATGGCGTTCAAACGGACACGATCAACCATGTTGATTGCAATGAAAACAATCATGTTTGGAAGGATTTTTTGGTTTGTCTTTCTTTTATAGTTTTAGTTTTATTTGTTGCGCGCAGTTAATCGGAAGTGAGAGCTCAGATAATTAAGAATGTTGTTGATCGGATTTATAGACAACAGAGCAGTCGAGATTTTAAAATATTCATCGCACATGCTGTAACGGTGCTGCTTCCGGTTAAAGTCCCTATCAGCATTTTATTTCATTCATTGTTACTAACGATACACTTGCTGCAACTAACTGTTCTTGTTGGTTAATTTTTCGCTGCTGCATCTGCTGCTACTAATACTATTGCTGTTGATGTAGATGCTGCAACTATTTCTCTACCTGTTACTGTTGTTTTATGTTTGCTCGTATCATTGTAGTTGTAATTTTTGTTGCTGTTGGTGTTGTTACAGTCGGTGTTAATATAGTTATTACCGTTGTTTTTTACGGTTGATTAATAGTACTATAGTGTTACTATAACTGCGCTGTTACTAATTTACAATACTGATTGTTACTGCGTTTGCTCATGTTTTGTATTTTTGTGATTTTTTATTTAATATTTGAAATAATATTTGTTTCGTTGTTGTGTTTATTGTTGCTGTTCACAATGATTTTCGCCCAGGATGTTAATAAATAAATAAAAAATAGTTTAAAATGTGCATTTTAATAGTTATGATTCATGAATTACTCCACAGAATAAAAAAATAATACGAAACCGTTTTGATTTGGAAATAGAGCTGTTATTGATAGAATGTTGCTATACATGAAAAATCAGTGTGGTGCAACTGCAAGTAAACATATTGAT
>OZ024748.1:56830138-56832638 GCA_964016885.1 Eledone cirrhosa
CTGAACTTAGTGTTTCAGATATCAAGATCATTTGTTTCATAGAACTCCAAAAGCCAGGATCTTCGTTAAATCCGTTAATCATGAACACTCTTTCCACTTACAACGCAATAGACAACATGATAATGCGTTACATGACAATCAAAGTCATCAATCTATGTATCGATGTCTCTGTCGTCTATTATGAAGGTAATCTACCAGAAGTATTCTTAAAATATCGATCTTTCAGTCTGTGTTGTTTGTTGTTCATATACACAAGTCTTTGATTTCATCATGTGATAACAAATCTAAATTTAACTATTCCATCACATACTCTCACGATGTCTATAAACTTATCAGTTTCTGTGTAAACAATATGGTTAATCACTCGCCCTCAGGCAGTTATGTGTTCAGAAATATTTCTTACCAATCATTTTACTACTGGTACTTAGCGAACATCTAAAGACAAACATTGTATACACTATCATGCTTCCAAACTTAACTTACAAATCTACCTGATGTTGATACAGGAAGATATAAAGACTGACACTTAATATAGAGAAGGAGATTTTCAGTGGTTCTTCGGTTGATTTGTGACTAGGTTCAGTAAGCTGAAGGAAAGGAGTTAAAACGATCGGCTGAGGAGTTCTCACACATCGCCAGATATTTCCACGTAACTACCTCACTAAATTCTTCAACACTAACATGGCAAATATTTATATCGTTTACGCTACTACTGTTTTTAATCCCCTTGAATGTTGTGTTTTCGACGGGTCTTTAACAACTGGATGCACCAATTATCATACTCACACACACAGATATATGCGACCAAAACATACACACGCACACGCACGCGCACACGCGCACACGCGCACACACACACACACACACACACACACACACACACACACACACACACACACACACACACACACACACACACACACACACACACACACACACACACACATATATATATGAATATATATATAAACCGTAAATTAATAGTCGCGCATGGAGTGTTGGGTGTACATTGTAATACAATTAGCCTTATCGCTCTTTTGAACATGAATTCGTGAATAATAATCTTACTTATGAAGTGAATATATAAATCATACTGGGACGCCCGAAAGGGATTGAAGCGAATGATATATATATATATATATATATATTTATATATATATATATATATATATATTTATATATATATATATTTATATATATATATATATATATATATATATATATATATATATATATATATATATATATATATATATATATATTTATATATATATATATTTATATATATATATATATATATATATATATATTTATATATCTATATATATATATATATATATATATTTATATCTCTCTCTCTCTCTCTCTCTCTATATATATATATATATATATTTATATATATATATATATATATATTTATATATATATATATATATATTTATATATATATATATATATATATTTATATATATATATATATATATATTTATATATATATATATATATATATTTATATATATATATATATATATATATATATATATTTATATATATATATATATATATATTTATATATATATATATATATATATATATATATATATATATATATATTTATATATATATATATATATATATATATATATATATATATATATTTATATATATATATATATATATATATTTATATATATATATATATATATATATTTATATATATATATATATATATATATATATATTTATATATATATATATATATATATATATATTTATATATATATATATATATATATATATATATTTATATATATATATATATATATATATATATATATATATATATTTATATATATATATATATATATATATATATATATATATATATATATATATATATATTTATATATATATATATATATTTATATATATATATATATATATATATATATATATATATATATATATATTTATATATATATATATTTATATATATATATATATATATATATTTATATATATATATATATATATATATATATATATATATATATATATATATATATATATATATTTATATATATATATATTTATATATATATATATATATATATATTTATATATATATATATATATATATTTATATATATATATATATATATATATATTTATATATATATATATATATATATATATTTATATATATATATATATATATATATTTATATATATATATATTTATATTTATATATATATAGATATGGGAGTATGTGTTTATGTTAGGCTGCGTATGTATATGTAAACACACATATATATATATATCTGTATGTATATATATATATGTGTGTGTGTGTGTGTATACATACCTATCTATCGAATGGAAATGCATTATTGATGAAGTGATTATTACTGCCAACGTGCTCAACTGGGACAGATATTATCATGCCACCATTTAAAACACCGGGAACTATTTACGAGGTAAACAGTCATATCTATTATA
>OZ024748.1:56840138-56865138 GCA_964016885.1 Eledone cirrhosa
GATAGGTAGAGGTGATAGTGGTGAAGATGGCATTGATCAGTAGCATGTAGAACGAGTACAAGATGTGTTTTGTAAGAAATTGGAGCAACCATTTTTGTGTTGTTGCTGCAGTTGCTGTCGCTGCTGTTACTGTTGTTGTTATTGTTGCTGTTGCTGTTGTTGTTGTTATTGCTGTTGTTGTTGTTGTTATATTATCATTGTTATCGTTATGATGAAGATTATGAATGTTGTGTTTGTGATAAAAGAAAGAAACGTGCTGATGACACATATATTGACGATTGTGATGATGATGGTGATGGTGATGATGATGACAATAATGATGACGATGATGATGACGACGATAATTATGACGACGACGATGATGATGATGATGATGATGATGATAGCAGTTGCATGATTGGGGGAATAGCTAGCTACCTATCCAGGTGTATGATTTTAGTTCAGAATTGTACTACGTACACTGATGTAAATAATTTAATGTACGAGATATTTAATTCCGCAGAAGATGGGGAGATAACTTAGGGTGAGTCAAGTTCATTCAGGGTGAAGAAGAAGAAGGAGAAGAAGTAGAAAATGAAAACAACAAAAACAACAAGAATTACATGAAAAGAAGAAGAAAAGCAACAGCAACAAAAATTAAATGAGAAGAAGAAGAAGAAGAAGAAGAAGAAACAGTGTAGTGGTATAATAATTTTATCCTAGTACTAATACGATTGGTCTTACACAGATATAAGTCCAAGGATTTATTAAGGAGATGAAATAGGATTACGTGGCAATAGTATGTTTCTTAACTGGATTAACGTTCTATGTGAAACGAAATGGTTACAACGGAAGCGGAAATAGGATTGCTGACTTGGCTTATACCGAGTAGCTTTCTTTATTCTGCACTAGTAGAGAGGTTTAAGTGGGTCCTTTGTAACTACTGGTGATCAAAAATATATTGTTATGCTATGTCCAACGCTTCCAGTGTGTAAGAAAGGATTTTCAATTTAGTGTTAATTCAGACTATAAATTGATACATGGAAGTGTATGATATTCAAATCGATTAAATATACCTCAGTTCATTACTGGTACTTTATTTTATTGACGTAGTAAAGATGAAAGGGAAAGATAAATTCGGCAGGATTTAAACTCAGATCGGAAAGGGCCATAAATCTAAGCTATGAAGTATGGCGTCCGGCGTTCGACCGATACTGCCAGGAAAGAGAATTTAGTAGAAAGCAAACATTGCTTTGGGCTTTATATCTCTCGCCAGTATTGAAAAGGTTAAATAGATTCCAAACATGACCATCTTGTGTTTTTCCTTGTTTGTTTTTTGTTGTTGTATATCCACTATATACATTGGTCAATGTGTATTTTCTTTTTTCAAAGGTAGAGAGTAATTTGCGAGAATCTCTTTACTATTTTTAGTGAGGTTAGTGTTCTGCTATGAGGCTTCTTTCTTTGAATACTTGTTTTGTAAAACTAACGAAAGATGACATTTCTTGCCGTATTATACAAAATATAGACGTTGTATCTCCCGTTATACTAATCTGTTAAAAATAACAAAACGTCTGTAAATACAATAACCATATATATTTGCATCGTTTTATATGAATGCACATAGGCAGCCGTTTGTACAATAATACACATTTGTCTGTAAGACAATTTTTTATAACTCATAAGACTTCTAATCGAAATGGTGGCCATAAATAATCCAATAGTTCTTCACACAATAATTCACCTTTGAAGCTGGTTAGAAAGAAATATGTTATTAATCAAATTTTGCGATGCATTTGGAGACCAATTCAAGACAATTCGATTGTCAAAAGGAAAATAAAAAATGGTAATTTGATTGAAATGCCAGTATTTATGCACGAACATAATCTTTATCTATTTTTTTACATATATCAAATTGTGAACACTAAGTAGTTTCTTTTTGTAAGATACGTATTTTTATATCTACTGACATTGTTACTATGTTGCATATTATTTATACTATTTCTGCTTCAAGTAAGTTATAATAACAATATAAACTTGTATAATGTCGCTCGATCATGTGTATAGTTCGGATCTTATAGATCATATGGATTTTATATATCTATATCTATTCTTATGGGTCTAATATCATATATGTATTGAATATCACCAGAAATGCTTTTATAAATAAACTAAATATGTATAGAATAGTAAAAAAACAAAAGCAACTAGTCTTTGGTTTGTTGCTACACTATTGGTGGATAATATTGGTATGTAGACATTTTATATATAGAAATTATGTGATACGTTCTGAATGGCAATAAAATGAATGCCTTTTAGAAAAATGATCTCATAGTTCTCTGTATTACATACATAACAATGTTTACAATTCTTGGCATAAGTGTTAAGCATGGATAAGATAAACACTTTTCAAGCGAAAGGAAACGAAGTAATGTTCGACAACGATATAGTAGGCCGGAAAGGTTTGATTTCTTTTACTGTAGTTTCTGGTATGTTCGAGATGATTATAACCAAAGTTAAACTGATTCGAATTTTAACATGTATATGTTCTCAATATATTACTAAGGCAGTGGATTTGTAAATGAATCAACATGTACGTAATATTTATTCAACATCAAAAGGGTAAATGACAAAGTTTACCTCGATTGGGATTCAAGCAGTGAGCCGTATCACATAACGAAACATTTAATTCGACCCCTTAACTAGCCTGCCCAATACTTGATTCCATATAATATATATTTCATAACAGAGACATAGGATTACTCTCGGCTAGATTCAATTCTGTGTTCAGATGTCATAAATGAGCGAGTTCCAGCAAGATGTTGCTTGTAACCCAGAACTGATTAACAGAGTTGCATATATAGAGCAAAACTCCTTTCGATTACTACGTTAATTTATGTTTTGTTTCAGTTCACTACCATACTACAGATTATACAGTATTTATAGAGTTTAACCAACGCAATATCTCTTTGCAGATGTAGACATCATGCATCTATATATAATATATTCGTAGACAGTCAAGATAACTGCCAATAAAAGGGTATATATGCAAAATCGGTTCATCTGATGTCCTTCAACATTTAGAAATAGATGAAACTAATACTGTCCATGCATGTCTTCCTGTCCATGAAGATGACTCGTATAAAGACAAGGTATTAACATATGACAAGTATATACAGCGTTTGTTAAAAATCTCTCTCTCTCTCTCTCTCTCTCTCTCTCTCTCTCTCTCTCTCTCTCTCTCTCTCTCTCTCTCTCTCTTCCTCTCTCTCTATCTATCTATCTATCTATATGTATGTATATATATATATATGTATGTATAAGCAGAATAAATGGAGGAGAAGGCAGTACATTTACAAAAAGCATACTTTACATTTTACACGGTGTTTCATCCATTATAATTCTTTCTCTATCCTCACTCGTATGATACATGTTTATTCTTTGATATTTATATATAATTTCCTACTATATTAAGCGTGAAACTAATGTATATCTTCATTTTACTACATCGTCTGTCGAGCTTTATTTTTGTTTACTCTCCATATATATATATAAGGAAGGTAATGTTTACGTTGATAAATAAGTAGACGCACAGATAAATATTATGGTCGACAGAACGAGGGCTGAATGAATCAGCTGTGTAAGAGGCGTGGATAATAGTAGGTTCTGTATCCAATCCTTAAGGGACGAAATATATAGAATGATCAGCATAGTATTTGCACAGGTATGTCACCATTTACCCTGTTTCTACACCTTCTAAAACTGGAGACAACAGCAATGTTTAATCGGGTTACAAATTGTTTCGATTAGCTAAGCTTGTACGTTCATGTAACATCCATATGTAATTGTATTCTGAGCTGTACGATACTTTTTATTAGTAAGCAAACCGAGTAAATAAATATTCGGGGACCCTGGGTTCAAAGTGAAATAATGCATTATTTGATATCTACATTACTCTACTCACAAAAGGGCAGAAAGCGGTCCAGCTTTAGTTCAATACCGTATTGAATCTATTTGATTTCATTATAACGCGCTATTTACAACAGATAATAGATCAGAGACGTTAGTGTTGTGACGCTTAATGGATTCGGCTATGGCTTATTGACCTCTTGAATTTGAAATCGAATCAACCCTTGCCAGCCACCCAACCTACACATTACCACACTAATACTATAAATACTACTACCACTACAACTGCTACCATACAGCCACCCATATATCATATCTCTCTTTCCTTCTATTTTGCTTTCTTTCACTTTCTCTAGTGCTTTATCTCAATTTCTCTTTCCCCCTCTCTCTGTGTATCTCTCAACGTTCTTTTTCTCTCTCTGTCTATTTGTGTGGGTGTATGTTTCTCTCTCACATTCTTTCTCTTAATGTCTGCTTCAAACTATGCTTCTCTTTCTCTTTCTTTCCTTCCTTCTGCTTAACAAAAGTCATCAAATATGATAACATCAATTTTGCCTTATTCCAATATCCTCTACGAAAATATTCTCCCAGCTGAGTTTGTTCTGTAAAGCTGGACAATGGGCGATTAAATAATTATGCACTGCCATTGTAATGTCAGGTCACGTGAGAGAACGGCGACACATTGCAGAGAAATCCATTTGGTACGTACACTTACTTAGCTTTTAGTGAAGTAGTAACAGTAGTTATTTGAAAATTTGATTTTCTATTTGCTATTTGTGTTTGCTATTTACTGTTTGCTATTTGTTGAGAAATCGCTTATCGAACATCAGGTCTGAATCGAAATTAATTCATATTTATTTTCATAATATAAATAATAAGCTGTGATATAGTTCTAGGAATCTAAAGGAAGCTAAATCATCTGGCGTTCGACTAAAAGCTTCCTCAGTGGGCGACGAATATGCGTTAACAAGTAAGACTTAACAAGTGACCGTTAACTAGTGCGTTTTGACATGCGAAATATACCTAACAAACCCACATACACAAAAGAAAGATTGAGTGAGTGGTCAAATATGTTGGTAGTGGCTGTGGTCAGGTTTGTAAGTAGCGAGGCTGATATGTAGTGCTAATTGAAGTGGTGAGAGTGCAGTTTGGTGGAGGCAATAGTGCTAGTGATGGCTGCGATGATAGCATCAGTAAAGATGATGAATGTTTAAGAAGGGGAAGAATGAGGAGCAAAATAATTGTAAGATGTATATATATAATTGTTGTTGTTAAACCCAAGGTGAACGCTTGGTAAGCAGATATATTATCAGTGGGGCCTTTTTATACCAAGTGCAATTTAGGCTTTTATCGGACATCCAATCTCTACGAGTACTTTATTGTGCACCACATTTAAAAACATTAATAAATGATTTAAGGATATTTGCTTTGTATATCTACCTGGCTGAGACAACAAATAGAAGCACTTTTCTAGTGTATGATGGCCTTATATAAACCTCGAATTTGTTCTTTCCTTTAATTAACAAATATATTTGTGCTGCTTCTGTTGACTCAGTATTTTGCCATGCCAGTAGCTTGTATATTATAACTGGCATTAGTTTTAATTGCAATGAGAATGCAGCAGTCTACTGCTTCAGATCATCATATTTCGTCAGAAATGTGGAAAAAGAAAAGCGTTGATGACTTACGACCAAAGTGATATTATCATGTTATCTCTCTATGTTACTATTACATGGAATATGCGAAGTAGACACATGCAACATCCTAGAAGCATTAGACTAATGAAGCGAACTGAAAAAAATATATGAAATGCCAACTGCATCATCATTGCGAAAATAATCCGTCTCAAACTCTTCTGAAACTGGATGCGTTAAAATCCATAGCAAATATTCTCCAGGCATCAGTAAATGGAATCTATTGTCATAGATATTACATTCTTGTATCCAGGCTAAGATTTGTATGCATTAAATAACCTTATGAGCAAGTACATTGCTGTATATTAATATCATTTGAATGACAAGACACAGAAAACTGGCTCTTGGATTTGAAGGTACATTCAACCCACGTTCATTATGTCACGTGGATATAGAAACTTCCTAATTTAATGCTACTATGATGTTTAAAACACATTACTCATTTGGAAATATAACCGTGAGTAGAAGCAACATGGTTAAACACAAGTCCAATTAAGGAATTCTGCAATGGGAATAGATCAGTTTGAAAAGTTAGTTACATTCGTCTTATATCACATTGTACCCGTTTGGAAATGAAAGATATACATGCTGGTCACTCTTGAATCGCTTTTCAACTCAGGGATGCTCGGTTATGACTGAATAGGAATTAATGAACAATAGTTATTACTAAATTGGAACTCTACAGTTAACGTACTTTGGAATCACTTGAACAAAAAAAAACCTCAAAACGCGAACATCTATATTACATCATATCTAATTTAATTTATATTAATAAGATTTAATATAATTTAACTCGTATTTCATAGAAGTTTCTAGAATTAGACATTAATAACATATTGTCTGAAACATCTGAATCTGTTCACAATTCTTTTGGAAACTTGAACATCTCATTTAAAGACATTAAGTTTTTGTAGATTAAGCTAGATATTTTTGCGGATATTAAAGAATTATATATTATATAGTATTATATTTTATTTTGTTATATGATTTATTCAAACATATTGTTATTTATGAACAAACCGTACACATTTCCCCACACTAACAAGGGTACACACATATATACACATATACATATGGATTTACGCGATGCATTTCACTAAATTTGTACAAATGAATTAAATTGTTAAAATATACGCATATACGCACAATAATACGAAATGCAGGCACACATAAATACCACACACACACACATATATATATATATATATATTTATATATGTATGTACATATGTGTACACAAACAAACAACCGTACATAAACAAACAACCACCCTATATATATATATGGGGTGGTTGTTTGTGTATACATATGTACATAGATACATACATACATATATGTATATATATAAAAATATATAATTTTTATAATTACTGATTACGTTTCTAGAAGGATGATGTAATGTATTGTATTATACATATATAAACAATACGTATTTTTCTAAGTGGCATGACAATCTTGTAAAACCGAGATAAAGTTAAAAAAATCATTAAACGGAAACTATATTCTTAGAGCTTAAACTTAAAACTTTTCAGATTTAGGTCATTTCATTTGAAATATCTGTTCAGCTCTTCAAAATCTTTGATATATTTCCTTTCTCATTTTGCTATTCATTTTCTTGTCTTTTTGTTAGGTTTTAATTTTGTTTATGTTTTTTTTTCTATTTATTTATTATTTTTTTTCATATTTTAAAGAAAAATCAAATGTCAGAATTTTGATATTATCTAATAATAATTAGATTTTTATTTTTGAAAACAAGTAAGCAAAGCATATAACACAAACGTAATTTTATTAAATTTTAATTTTTTTTTTTGCTTTTTTAAATAATAATAATAATGATAATAATAATAACGATAACGATGTCAAATAAAACCATATATGTGAAGTTTTGTAAAACTTTATTATTCGATTCTGTAATGTAAGCTTGTCTAAAGTTTGGCACGTATAAATAATGAGCGTAACTAGCCGCAGGCGTCATTTAAAGTTTTCGGCTTCGTTTCTCAGTTTTTTTTTTTAACGTTGTTGTTGCTTTTTTCGTATTATATTATTTTTTTTATTTTCCACAGCAAAAATCTAAGATAATATTTAACATGTACAAGGTTAAACGAATTATAAGCTTTGTTGTTATTACTACGCTGCTCTTATATTAGATTATTGTAGAAATCTAAATAGATTTAATAGAATAGATTTCATAATTTTGTGTAAGTGTGGGTGTGCTTTTTTCTAAATTGTATTCTCTCTTCTCTCTCTTTCTCTTTTTCTTTCTCTCTTTCTTTCTTCTTTGCTATGCAAAACATAAAGTTTTACACAGTGCTACGGGTGTGTTATTGAAGTAATAATAATGACAATAATAATGTTGCCTTTGTGAAACCACTGTGGCATTTCATATATTTAGGCTCTTATTGCTATATTCATCACATTCAATATAGATATGATTTTTATAAATATATTGAATCAAAGAAGAATATTATTTACTGTATACTAATATGCACACACGCTATCTCACACACATACACGTACTTATAGGTGTGTGCGTGTGTATGTTTTTATGCCTGCGTATGCGTAAACATGTTTATGATATATTCATGTATAATGTGTATGTAGGCGAGTTTCCGTTCGTCTATATATGTATAGGAGCTTGTGTTTGGGTGCATTTCTATACATTCAAATTAAATATATTGTGTGAGATATATTACTGCACGAAGTGCTGTGAAAAATTTACTTGTTTGCCCAGCTCGATATGCAGTTGTTATTTGGAGGATGTATTGTGGGTGTCTGTCCATGTTTGTTAATTACGAAAGCTGTTTCTATCTAGCCTCGCAGAGTGTAATTACATTTTGTGGGGTATGGCGTTATTTCATTTTGCTTAAAACAGTGACTACATTTTCAGCAATCACCCTGAGCAATTGATTATGTTGCCACTGATAGCGGTCTTTCGTTCATTTCGACCTTCAACTGCGAGGGAATTTTCCAAAGAAACTGTTTCAAAGCATATTGTTCTGGAATGATTATATCAGTTGGCCCAGATGTGATGAAGTTTTCACCTTGTTACAGAATCCTAAAATACCGAGACTAGGAAACGGACACGATATATGTTCACCTACATAATATTCAGACAAATAATCCTTCAATGCTTCGCATTCATCGATATCGTTCACACCTCCTACTTTCTAAATCATACCGGTTACATCATCAATTCTACCTCTTCCTGAATAAAATGCTGTAGCTCTTCATTTTCGGGTTTGCCAGTCTGGGAATTTAAACTACTATTTGCATGAAATATACTAGACCCACATCATAGCTTTCCCTGCTCCTCATTTCCTCTCCAGTTTCACCTTGTTAGTAGCAAACGATTTCGTCTACATTCATCATGTATGGTATATTTTGACAGCAGGACCTTGGCAGTATCTGTAGAGGGCCGGACGGCATGCTTTGCAGATAAGAGTTACGCCCCTTTCCGGTCTGAGTTCAAATCCCGCCGAGGTAAACTTTGCTTTTCATTGGTATGGGGTCGATAAATTAGTACCAGTAATGCTGGCCTTTTTTCAAAAGTAGAAACAATTATTTACATGTATAGAGAATACAATGTTTGCAGTGCAACACCATCAGGCATTTATGCCTTACTCCGTATTGACATACATTATCAAAGCATTATAACATTTTACATTCCTAAATATGTTTCTGATGATCACTATCGGCAGTAACGGTAGAGGATCGGACACCATGCTTTGCAGCAAAGAGTTACGGTCCTTTATGGTCTGAGTTCAAATCCCGCCGAGGTTACCTTTGCCTTTCATCCTTACGAGGTCGATAAAATAAAGTACCAGTAATACACTGGAATAATCGCTGGCCTTGTGCCAAAAATAGAAACAATTATTACTTATGTCAACTTGTAAAGGAAATATGCTTCGCTGATGAAAACAAATAAGATCGAAACATGGTCATAGCTTTCTGTAAGTAGGTTTATAGACAATGCCCACTTACCCTGTATTGTCTATAATTGTTCAAAGAATTTTTTAAGCAGCTTTGCCTATGTGTTATATCATCCTTGTTTGTTTTTTCTTCATTACTTGAATGCGCCAATAAGAAGAATCACGTTTGAAATTACGAATATTGTCTCCGATGATTAAAGTTTTTTCTCCAATCACCCCATGCAGACAGCGAGATTGTATTATGACATGTGTGTGTGTAGGTGATAGTGTATGATATACGTGTGTGCAGCTGTATTTGTGTGTGATAGAGTGTGTTTGTGATAGTGTGTGCAGGTATATGTGTGTGTGATAGATAGTGTGTATATGCGTGTGTTCAGGTTTATGTGTATGTGTGATAGTGTATATATATATGCATGTGTGTGTGTTTGTCATAGTGTGCAAGTGTATGTGTATGTGTGAGAGTGTGTTTACATGCGTGTGTGTGTTTGTCATAGTCTGTAAATATGCGTGTGTGCAAGTGTATATGTGTGTGTGCGTTTGTGACAGTGTATGTATGTGCGTGTGTGCAAGTCTACGTGTATGTGTGATAGTGTGTGTATATATGTGTGTGTGTGTTTGTGACAGCGTGTGTATGTGTTTTTGTTAGTCGATGTAGTCCCGTGTTTATTAAGCCTGATACAAACGCTATAGAGAGTTATAATGAGATTTGGCTGTTTGTTTTTTATGTTCTTATATTCTAGATTGTAAATCTAACCATGTTTCATATTCAGATATCCAATAGATTTGGTGGCACAAGTGTTATAGCTCTTAATCTAAATCTCACTCACTTCACTCCTTGTGTAAATATATATATATATATATATATATATATATATATATATATATATATATATATATATGCATACATATACATGTATATATGTATATACATATATATCTATATATACATTCATATATATATGCATACATATATTTACATGTATATATGTATATACATATATAGTTATATATACATCCATATATATATATATATATATATATATATATATATATATATCAGTGTTTGCGTATGAGGGTGCATACATTTCTGTTTAGTTCCAGTCCTGTCCCCCATGAAATGATTGATTACAAGAGAATAATATATTACCAATTCAAAACTTACCAATATTTCTGTTTCTTATATATCTCTGTCTATTGCCCTGTTGTTTCCCTATTTTTTCTACTTTGTGTTCATGAGCTTGTCTCCGCCGCCACCACCACCACCACCACCACCACCACCATGTTTTCGTTCAATCTCTTCTTGTAAACAGAACTGTATACGTCCATATATTCATCATACTGAATATATTCACACAAATATATATACATCCATACATACATACCTATATATATATATATATATATATATATATATATATATATATATATATATACATATACATATATACGTATTTACACACACACATACATGTATACATATATATATATATATATATATATATACACATATATATATATATATATATATATATATATATATATATATATATATATATATATATATATACACAAATATATATATATATATAACTACATATATAATCAGATGCAGCTTAGAAAAATAGCTTTTTAAGGAAGAACGTAGAAAATATATATAATTGAGTTGCGCGCTGAATATATCAATAATGCTTCATTTTATTCCTTGTAAACTCTTACTATTTTTTTTACAATGATTAGTGTAGATTATGAACAGAATTAAAGATAGTTATATGAGTTCTCTTCATCTAAAAATGATAACATATTATTGCTCCAGTACATTTGTGTAATTCCCCTTCATCCAATACTAATATTTATATGTATATAAATTGTTTCTACTTTAGGCACAAGGCCATCGATTAACCAGTGCATTACTGGTACTTTATTTTATCGACCCCGTAAGGATGAAAGGCAAAGTCAACCTCGGCGGGATTTGAACTCAGATCGTAAAGGGACGTAACTATGCTGGAAAGCATGGCGTCAGACCCTCTACCGATACTGGCAAAATGGTTGCATCTCAGTTTCGAGAATTACCATCCCGTCAACTTTTTCTTATACATTGGTGCCAGAAACCTTCCTTTGACCCACCAAGCTTCCAATTCCCTTTCTGCATAGGCTGGAGCAACAGTAAAAAGAATAGCAATATTCACACAACACACGCGAACGACGTTTAGCTCAAGTGATGTTTGAATTTTTTTTTTTAATAAGACGTTACAGCGCACCATATAGTCAGTGTTGGCTGTTATGTTGTCGCAGATTTTACATCAGAGTTTTACTTCTCCTAGAATTATGTTCCAACCAAATCAAGGAGACTTTCACTCCCCGGTAGGCTACCCACGAGTTCCGACACTACACACACACACGTATATATATATATATGGGAATTTATTTATAGTCAATGTGCCATAGAAGACGCATTAACATATACATATATCTAGCCTACATAGAGCACTCGCTTCTCCTTTACCTTTCCTACGGAAATACTTCATTTATATACATATATATATATATATATATATATATATATATATATATATATATATATATATATACATATAAATGTATATATAAGTATATATACATATATATGTACACATATATACACACATACATATATATATATATATATATATATATATATATATATATATATATATATATATATACACGTATATATATACATACATATATATGTAGGTATATATATATATATATATATATATATATATATGTATATATATATAGGAAAATGTTTAACATCAACGGCAGAACTCAAGCCGTTCCGACGGCTATTTCTGGGCCAGAAATAGCCGTCGAAACGTCTTGAGCTCTGCCGTCGGGGTTAAACACTTTTATATTACCCACTCTACTACCCTAAGTATTGAGTACTCTGGTGCGTTATGGTCAATCTGGTTCCTTACCACAATCCTTCGTTATATATATATATATATATATATATATATATATATATATATATATATATATATATATATATTATACAGACATACTCATGCACATACATTGTCATATATATATATTAATGTAATATACAGATGTATCCATATATATTTGTGTGTTTATATATATATATATATATATATATATATATAATCATTCTATTACTGTTTAGGTTTGTTCTGTCCCACTTGAAAATGATTGATTGCAAGAGCGATAGTATTTTACCAAATCAAAGCTTACCATTATTTGTATTTGTTATAAGTTATTTACCATTGAATTTTGATATTGTTTTTTGTATGTTGCGTTCAGAAGTTTACTCCTACCACTCCACCACCACCACTACCACCACTAATATCACCACCACCACCACCATCACCATAATTCTAGATTGTTTTGATTAATCCGTTCCTGTGGACAGAACGGCACACATTCTTAAGGGCATAGTTATTCACACAACACGGCGAAGTTATATATATATATATGTATATATATATTTATATATATATATATATATAAGTATGTATATATATATTTATATATATATATATATATATAAGTATATATATATATTTATATATATATATATATATATAAAAACAAATAACGAAACGAAATTAAATTTCGTTTCGTTTGTAACTCACTTTTGTATGACTGACGCTTAAACAATTAAGTTAAAAGTGTACATCCACATATGTATACTGAAATACTAGTATGCATATAAATACACACACGTATACATATGTACATGTACCGAGTTTTTCACTGGACACTTTACTGTGAGTGTCCAGCTAGTCTGTATGTAACCAAACAGACAAACCGGGTTTTAGTGTCATACGGGTTTTCAAGGAAACACCTTTCCTTTATATGTATGAATATATATATATATTTACTTGGGACAGCTTCATGTAAAATTCACTAGATTATATCAAATTATAGTATTTATTGCTAAATTATGATACATATTGGAGAGAGAAAAATCATATGCACTCTACGTTTTTCAGTAAAATGTAAAGTTTAGTTTTAAATTTACATCTCTCTATAGAACTGAAGAGTTTGATGCCAAATATTTTGCGTATTCATTGTTCTAGAATATGTAGATATGTCTGTGTTGATATCAACGATGTAAATGTTGGGAACCAGTTGAGAGAGTGAAATTATTAGGGGTTCCAAACAGTCAAGAATCTAAACATCAATGCCTATATTCACCGTATGCGTTCCAAAACACAATTGCAGGAACCAGAAATGTTGCAATCTTTTAAAGAGGAAACATAGAAGATGTTAATCAATTCGAGAATCATAAACTTAATATCATAACGTTAGACATTGAATAACTTCATGTTGCAGTTTGCTACACCAACGTCAGATGGGTTCTTTAAATATATATATATGAGGGAATAAACTCTGTGAGTGAACATCGCTAATGTTCTCCCTCATATCAAGGATTTGAAGACAATTCATTTTCACCTAACGAGATCAGTGATAATCGATCATGGCTTCACGATCGATCTATCTCTTATTGAAACATATGTCGTGATTAAAATGATTGGAAATTTATACCTTGCCTTCGGATCTTCATTTTTGTATATATATATATATATATATATATATATATATATATAGTAATAATAATAAATATTTAGTAATAATAATAAATTTGAAGACTAAAATCCAAAGAGGGCTCGATAAGTATAAATATATATCAAATATATAAGAAAACTAGGGTGAAAGCAGCGATTCTTTGCTTAAAGTTTAATCTGTTATTTTGATAAATATATATATATATATATATATATATATATGTGTGTGAGTGTGTGTGTGTGTATACATGTGTGCGCGTATGTGTGTGATGGACTCTCCTGTCGATTCGACGTATGAAGTTTCAACAATCTTTTCATTTGCTTGTTTTATGTTTTATGTTTCTAGCACTTCGATTCAGCTGCTACTTTACACATCAACCCGCATTTGGTTCAGGTAACAGGATCGCGAAAAGGGCAGGCTGAAATACCTGGCAGGACTTAGGTGTTAGATCTTATCTCACAGAGGTAGGCTAATTGAGATTTCTCAAAGTTCGTTATACCTTCGTGACAGGTCTCTCTCTCTCTCTCTCTCTCTCTCTCTCTATATATATATATATATATATATATATATATATATATATATATATATATATATATGCAAAAGTTTTATTTAAAATTGTTGGGTTACAACAAGTAAATATTTTATAACTGATATAAAGCACTCGACAAGTTTTTGGAGTAGATATACGATATTAAACAAATGGAAACTATATTTATAAAACCATAGTTATTTCATTATACATATTTCAGGGATACCATATTAAAAATATGGCATGTCTTCGTCAGATAAAATACAATATATAACCAGTTTTATAAATAATTTTGACGTACCATAAATATAGCGACCATTAAGGTCTTAATGGTCGCTATATTTATGGTACGTCAAAATTATTTATAAAACAATTTATATATTGTATTTTATCTGACGAAGGCATGCCATATTTTTAATATGGTATCCCTGAAATATGTATAATGAAATAAATATGGTTTTATAAATATAGTTTCCATTTGTTTAATATCGTATATATATATATATATATATATATATATATATATATATATATATATATATATATATAAATGAATTAGGTTATGTGTTAGTTAATCACCGACACCTCAGTATGCAGGTTAGAACCCTCGACAAAGTACCCAGGTGTGTCAGTTTACTCCGTAGTATATTTGTAAAATTGAAGTACAAGTCAATAAAAGTCAACAGGTTAACTCCATTTATTCATAATTGCTGCTATATATATATTTCGGTGATAACCGTTATGCAACAGCTATGACGACATCAGGCAGCTAGAAGTTGAACAGAAAAAAAAACATATAGACAAAATATATCTTACTTCAGTTGTTTAGATTCATTGATATGCTCCGGGCTTAAATTTGGTGTTGCTTTCTCAAGGCTGCGGTAGCATATCATACCATCAAACGTGAACTAATTGTGTGAAATCTACACCCTTTAAAGAGCCAAAAACTTATACCCGACGTACCATGAAATATTTACACTATAATATAAATAAATTAAAGTATGTAATCCAGCCCAATGCAAAAATATCCAAAATATGTTCCCATGCATGACAATACCAAAAAATATTCATTATTGACATGGAGGTGACGGATGTCATCAGGCTACAGTCGTCTTATTATTGTGTGTTTTTCTCTGTTTCTTTCTCCCTTTTTCGCTCTTTTTCGCTCTCTCACCCCTCTTTATATACATATATATATATATGTGTAAAAGAAAAAAATATAAATAACAATACAGTCGGTACAGTATATGGAAGGAATATATTAGGTCCAAGCTTGAAATAGCAGGAAGACGGTCTTACCGTTTCGGACGCTAGTCTTTCATCAGAAGAAAGAATAAGAAATAAGATAGGGGTTGGAATTGGGGAAAATGTCTTTAGATAAAAATAACAGGTCCATTCATGTTGACATCTCTTGTAAAACTACTGGTGTTGGCGTTTTGATCCGTGTACGCATATAGAAGCGTGTTTGAGAACATGTGTGTATTTCTGTATGGATGTTTATGAATATATTTACGCATATATAAATATATATACATGTATATGTATATTTATATGTATGTATGCATGTATACACAAACGCACACACATTTGTGTATGTGTTTATGAGTGTGTATATCTATTTGTGTGTAAATATATATGCATGTATCCATAAAACCATATTCCAAATTGTGCAAACTGTGTATAATGGTGTGAGTGTTCGAGAGTAAACATTTGTCAAAAATATTTTCCTAAGGTGAAGTCACTATATGATATCGATTCACATGTTTTACAGATGGAAGCAAAGAATACTTAGACTGTATTGTTGTCATACTGATGCTGTATTATTATTATTGTTATTGATACTGATGTTGATTTTGTCGTCCTCACATTTTTATTATTTCTCATTTTATTGTTATTGTTGTTGTTATTATTAATATTATTGCTCTTGTTGTAGTTGTTGTTATTTTATTTTCGTTTTTTCATCATTATCAGCATTGTCATCATCATCTACTACTTATTCTTTCTCACCATATCCACCAGCATCACCACCACCACCACCACCACCACCACTACTACTACTACTACTACTACTACTACTACTACTACTACTACTACTACCAATACTACTACTACTACTACTACTACTACTACTACAACATATGATATGTTCTGTTTTGGTTTAATTCTACAAATTTTAGAGAATCCATTGACGGTCATATTGTGATTAACAGTTTCACCTTCATTTCAGTATGGTCTAATAATGTATATATATAAAAAATATATATATATATATCTCCACGACGCAGAGTACTCACAACCTCTAACTGGATTACCTATAACGATAACTTGTTACCCCATATATATATATATATATATATATATATATATATATATATATATATATTTATATATATATATATATATATATATATATATATATATATATTTATATATATATATATATATATATATTTATATATATATATATATATATATAAATTTATATATATATATATATATATATAAATATATATATATATATATATATATTTATATATATATATATATATATATATATATATATATATATATATATATATATATATATATGGGGTAACAAGTTATCGTTATAGGTAATCCAGTTAGAGGTTGTGAGTACTCTGCGTCGTGGAGGACTTTAACGTACGGCTTCGTTTAACTCAACAAGATGTTTCCATAGTTAAGCAGCGAGTTCGAGATAATTCCTATGTAGGTTATACTTGGAGTAATAATAGTGAAAGAATGAAGAGTAACATAGTTGGGTGTACAACAAGGGGCTTTAATTCAAGTATTAACAATTGTTTCATTGATCAGGTGAGTCTAGAGGTCGCTAATCGCTCGAAGTTGCGTCACTCGATTTCCATTACATTATTTACCTCTGACCAACTCATCAGAATACAAAAACAATTCGCTCAAGGCAAGTTATATATAGAGAAATAGTGTATAATCAAAACAATAATATCAATAATAAAATATATATGATAAATAGGTAGAGAAGTTACATATGTAAAAAATAAAAAGTAAAAGATAAGAAAAAAGATACAGTAAAAAAAATAAGAAAATGGAAAAATGTAAAGAAATAAGGATGAGTGAGAGCATGGAAGTACAGAATATGGTAGTGGTGGTGAGTAAGTGTTCGTATAAGGATTATGTGGTGGGTTTAGTGCTAACATGAAAAGTCATATTCGGAACATACATAGATACGTGTAGAGAGCCTGTGCTGTTTTTTCAGTACGTCCTCATCAGATAAAATACATAAATTGATGTACGACATACCTTAACTGTCTTGATCATTTCAGTCTTGGCAGTAATTAAACCACCAAGACAGTTGAGGTATGTCGTACATCAATTTATGTATTTTATTTGATGAGGACATACTGAAAAAACAGCACAATACCTCCGAAATATATATAATAAAACATATATTTTGATTATGTGAATGTATCCATTTATTAATATTTTGAATAATATTAATAACTCCAGAAAACTTTACTGTTGAGTGCTTTGAATCTATTGTAAAACTATATTCATTGAGTAATCAATGAACCTTATTAACATTTGGTTTATATATATATATATATAACATATGCACATTTACATGCAAACACACACACACACACACACACACACACACACACACACACACACACACATACACCTACATATACATATGTGTGGGTATGTGTGACCATGTTTAAGTATATCCGGGTACAAATGTTGCGACGATTTACCAAGATAAAAAATTGAATTCGTTGTTGTTCCAGTTCCCTGAAATATAACAGCATTTAATACATTATATATCTCACGGATATTATTATTTACATATAAATATATACATATATAATCGCGTGTGTGTGTGTGTATAACCGAAAAATAATGTATACCTAATCCGAAGATTAAACCTAAGGATCTCCCTATTGTTGTTAGTAAACCAACTTCGAAACCTGATACTAACTCGACATAACCATAACACTAATGTTAACACAAAAACTAACCATAATCCACTGACTAATCATTAGTATACCAATAACCACACCCTTAACCGAAACCCTACATTCTAACACCCAAAGCTTATTTTAAAATCTCACAATAAGAATAAGAACAAGGCTAATCCTAAGTCTGTCCCCAACCCACAAGCCAATCATAATCTTAAACTCTAATCTAAACTTAACATGCTAAATGTAACTCTACTCCAAAATCTAACTCTAACCCAAACAATAATTATAATACTAGCCTTAAGACTAAAGCTAACTCCTAAACCGTAACTAATGACCATCAACCTAACGATGACCATAACGATAGCCTTCGATCTAAGTTTAACTCTAACATTAACCTTAACCCATACACTAGACCTAGCCTAAAACCTAAAGCTAACCCCAAATTTAACTCTCACACTAAAACTAAACCTAACCCTAAAATTAGTCCTTAAACTAACCATAAACATAACCGTTAGTCTAAATATAAACTTCACCCTAAACATAAACATACACTTAGACGTGTGTGTGTGTGCGTGTGTGCGCGTGCGTGTGAGTGTGTATGTGTGTGCGTGCGTGTGTGTATGTGTGCGTGTGATCGAAAGTGTGTTCGAATGTGTGTATATATGTATCATCGTTATTTACATATATATATATAAGATACATTTTTTAGAATGTAATATGACCTGATTTTTATGTACAAAATTATGTTTCGAAAATATTTCAAGAATGATATTGATATACAAATTCAAACAATGTATGAATACGCCAATACATACATACCCGCCCCCCATATATATATATATATATATATATATATATAAATTGGGTATGTAAATTAAAAAGAAGTATGTCTTTATATAAATATTGGGAGTAACCGAGCTTTTTGAAATTCAATGGAAGATTCTTGAAATCAAGAACAAAGCCAGGTCTTCAACTTCTCTGTCATTGCCATGAAACATCTTGCATCTACACCCATCCTTCACCACTGATATAAATATATTCCCCATTGCCTTTATAATTCTTATTTCTGCCAGGGGGTCTAGTTTAAATTTTCAACTTCTATTGTCAAATACAAGGGTCGATATAATTGAGTATATCCCTCCATTAACATATGTTGCTTTATTTATAATTGAATTATTTTTTTGTTAATTTTCATTCCGGTTTTTATGAACGAATCTCATCGCTGGTTACATATTTCCAAAGGCAAATCTGCCGAGTCGGTATAATGGCGAAAGTATAAAAAGATACTATCTGTAACACTGACATTACTAATATGAAAATTATTTTTCTGTTCAATTACAACGGTTTCCCACATTCATTGTTAAATCTAACATCCTTTTCTCGTGCATAGTTATCCCTGGATGTTATATATGTATGTTATACATATATATATGCGTATACAAAAATAAACGCACACGAAGATATACAAACAGTGACACATTCGCATGAAAATATACATAGAAACGTGCACACTAATATATATATATATATATATATATATAAAGAAAAAAAGATGAAATCGAAAATGCAACTGGAGTCTTATTTAAAAAAAATATATATATATTTATTTGGTTCCTTTAACGGTTTCGCAGTTCTTCTGCTTTTCAAAAGTAGAGTTGAGATGGAGGGTCTGTGGTTTTTCTCACATCTGATTGGTCTCTGAATGTTACTTGTTTTATATGGAAAAAGTGGCTCGAAATGCCAGGTTTTTCGATTTCATCATCTTTTCTTTATACTTTCACTCGTGTAGGACACCTCGGTTATTTTTCATTTTGTAAAAAAAACCTCACTTTCTAATATATATATATATATATATATATATATATATATATATATATATATATATATATATATATATATATATAAAGGCGTGATGCTTGATCTGTGAAATCTTACATGCATTTATTCAACTCTTAGCCTCATTGTTTGTTTCCAGGGATTATGTTGAAAAATACACCTCATTTGGTCATTTCATGTGTGTTGGTAATTCTATGAAATCGGAGGAATATATATATATATATATATATAAAATCAAGGTCTAGCAAATATAGAAAAAGTTTTAAAATAATTTTTTTTAAATTCGCTGTACTCACTATATGTGCCTTTACCGCGGTTTCAAGTTCCAGAATAAACGGATAATCCAAGCGGACCTCATTGAGAAGGGAACCATCTTCAGAAGGCTCCTCGGAAAATTCCCGAGTTCAAATCACAAACTGACGCCAAACAAAATCATTCCCAGATGAGAGTGGATGATAGAAGAAATAATTCTGCCTGGTGCCGTGTGCAAAGACAAAAGGCAGGGTGATATATATATATATATATATATATATATATATATATATATATATATATATATATATATATAGAAGAGCTTCTACAGGACTAGAACTGTTTCATTCGTGAGAAATCATCAGGAAGTCTATATTAAAACTGTTATACTCTGATATGTATTGAGTACCTTATTTAATGTGGTTACCTCCGATTCAATCTGGAATAACTTATATATATATATATATATATATATATATATATATATATATATATATATATATATATATATATATACCTGTCTGAAGTTCACGGTGGTATAAATGACGTCTAGCACATTTTCCATCTTCGGAATTATATAGACATTGGTCAACCTGGGGATAGGACAGTTGAAAATTGCTCTTGGCTCTGCACATGGGGATTGAATCCGAAACCTCGTTGATGGGAATGAGAATCTCATAACCTACACCCAAACATTGTTGCTACGTTAGAGATCAATATAAATATTATTACGTTTATAATTTCCCAACGTAATCTTCATCATCGTTTGTCGCACATGTCATCGTGATCATCATCATCAACATCTTATTGATAATATCATCGCAATGTGACATACCCCTCCTTTATTATCATCAACACAGATGTTATTTTCTGTATAAAAATGACGATGGCGGTGATCATCATTATTATCACCAACGTCATCATCACCATTAACGTTGACAATATGTATATATTTATGACGTTATAGTATGTCATTATAATCACACTAAAGATTATTTCATTAGAAGCTCCCTATTCTTCCACTATTTTTTATCATTCTCATCATAATCATCATCATCATCACCATCATCACAATCATTATCATCATCTTCATTATGTTCACCATCAACATCATCATCATCATCATCACACCACTAGCAACATCATCAAGAACCTCACCCTCAAACCCATCAAGAGAAACCGTCACTAATTTCAATTTAAATATATATTATTTAAAATGTAAAAAAAAAAATCATTTCCAGCTGCAAATAAACTCCAGAAAATCATATTCAAATAAATATGAAACTAATAAAGAAAAAAGAAAAAATGACAATGCGTCTCTACTGATTTTTTTTTTTTTTTTTTCAAATCAATATTTTTTTTTATTTTAAAAGTCGATAATTTTGCAGTTGTCAATATTGTTCCCAATTCTGTAAACATTCTCGCAGAATTATATTTTCATTTTCTTGTTTTCATTACCGATTGCGTATTATTATCATTTTTTCACTCCACGTTTTTGGAGGGCGTTTTATTGATGAAAGTTATGGTTGTAGTATTGTTAGGCATTTTCTTGGTGTTGTGTTTGTTGTTGCTATTATGCTTCTTGTATTATTTTCATTGTTGTTTTTGATTTTGTTGTTGATGGTGATGTTGATGATGTCGTTGCTGTTGTACTTTTACTCGGAATATAATATTTCTTTAATTCGAAATATTCGTATAAAATAATCGAAATTAATTCTTACCCCTCAAAGAGTATTTCCACTTGATTAAAAATCTTTCACTAACCCACAATCTGTACCATCTTTTATTTCTATTAATATCATGGAATTCATTATTTTCAAGAGAGAGAGAGAGAGATGGGAGAAAGAGAAAGCAGACAGAGGTAGGGAGAGAGTGAGAGAGAGAGAAGTAATGAGAGAGTGAGAGAGAGAGAGGTAATGAGAGAGTGAGTAAGAGAGAGAGAGAGAGAGAGAGAGAGAGATAGGAAGGAAGCGAAAGGGAAAGAGATAACGGTGATGTCTCTAAAAAAAATTGTCTCCGATTGGATACACCAGAGCGTACTTGATAACCAAGTATATAGGCTACTGAATTACAAGCAGCATTTTTTTTTTAAATTCATTTTATTGGGGAGATTTATAATCAGCCTCATTACATTCTTTCCATGAACGCTCATAACTTAATATATAGTGTATTCTGCTTACCATTGTCATGTCCTGAATTTTATTCTTGGTGGCGCATCGAGTCCTAGAGTTAGACACTTTATTTTATGTAGCTTTAATCTACTCAGCTGGGAAAAGTCAGTTGTATTTCAAAGGGTCAATGTAGTCGTATATTGTAATAAGCTGAGTCTCTGAGAACTATGTTACATGTACACTTGTCTGTTCAATGGTCAGCTTTCATTAATTTCACATACTGGTAGTTCCGTTCATCAAAACATTGGAACACTCATATCGACGGATATCCAACAACACAATCCTCCATATGGTCTATATATAATTGATTCTAATTTTGGCACAAGGCCAGCAATTACCCCAGTGCATTACTGGTGCTTTATTTTATCGATTCCGAAAGGATGAAAGGCAAAGTTAACCTCGGCGGGATTTGAACTCAGACTGTAAAGGGTCGTAACTCTATGCAGCAAAGCATGGTGTTCGACCCTCTACCGATACTGCCAATCCACCGCCTAGTCTATATACAATTAACAATCTGAACCTCTCCAATCTCTTAGCATATATTTCACCGAAATGTAGTCATAAGAACAAATGTTCGTTTATTTTCCCATTTGGTCTGAAAGACTAGAACCACATGTTACTACCTTCCGATATTTTTTAGAGATTTCGATCAATTCTTATTATTATAATTACTTCCCTTCTTTTTATAGTTATATTTTAGTTATTCTTAAAGGCAGTATTATCGTCCTTACTGATTGTATATATTGCATTGTTTGGTTTTTAACTCCGTATACATATACAGTATATGTTTGTATTACTCCAGTGTCAGTATTTTTCCAACTGAGAGCGTTATTATGTAGCATTTGTGGATTTACTTCTTATTGATCTCCATGTTTTAGTCACCCTTAGAGGAAATGTTAACATAATAGTAGCATTTATAACTTAAGTTGATTGAAATAATGATATTGTTTAACTGAGATATTTTTATTTCAGCAGAGAATACTCAAATGAGATTAAATAATTTATAATTTTGATAATTTGACAATTGGCTATCTAGTCGAAACTGGATTAATTAAGATTCCTGTAACTCTATAGAAAAACATGTTCTGCGTCACTTTATACAAATAGTAATTACAATACAGAAATTATATTTGACTATTTATTTCGGCCTGAAATCTAAGTCGATGTGACCCTCCTAATTTACAACAGAAAATCACTAACAGAACGATACTTTTTAGAAAGTAAGCCTAATAATCAAGCAGAAAAAGTTGCCAATATTTTCCCTTCTATCATAGAAATTACAAGTAAGGTGAAATATCTGAATTGTACAGGATTACATATAATTACTTTGAATATTTTAGTTTTTAATCTTTACAGAATTTTAGAGTTATTGATACGACAACACATTTTCAGAAATGTATATCAATGAGCTTATTAGTCTGTCTCAAGCCCGGAAGCTAATGAGACCGGTGGTTATCCAGGTTTCAGTTGCGTGAAGCGACTGAGAGTATTAGGCTCCCACCTGGTCAGTACACCTCTCCATCTCATGGCTAAACCATCAGCTATTACTGAAACTCATTTTAAGCTGAATATACTAGATCAACGTGAAATAAAATGGCTTGCTCAAGGACGCAACACCCAACTCAGGACAGGAATCGAACCCACGAGATTATGATCGTAAATCCAACACCCTTAACAGGAGGCCACACGCCTTCACTAATTAGTTCGTTATATTTGGCTTGTATAAGAAATGTCTTTATCAATATTAACTTATATATTATGCGAGTGTTTTTCCTCTGAAACAAATTTCACCGTTTCTGGATAACGAATTAAGCATATTTTATGTCACTTAAAATTACTCACTAAAATGCT
Organism: Eledone cirrhosa; assembly: GCA_964016885.1. Classification (NCBI taxonomy): domain Eukaryota; kingdom Metazoa; phylum Mollusca; class Cephalopoda; order Octopoda; family Eledonidae; genus Eledone; species Eledone cirrhosa. The sequence continues at coordinate 56,864,817 of OZ024748.1, forward strand.
CGGTTAATGCAGAGAGAAAAGACTCCAAATTATTCTATTCTACAATTTACCTGGAATAAGCATTCATGCTATAAATAAGTAAAGTGTTCATTCTTTCATTTAGCGGGAATGAAAAATACAATTCTATTCCAACTATTCTGTTGTGTAATTCGTGAGTTGATAGATATATATATATTCTATTTTTCTAATAACAATAAATTAGAGACCAAAATCCGATTGCATTAAATAAGAGATCTGGAATAACTAGCTATTCACACTAAAGAGAAAAACTGAACATGTATAGAAATATGATTTGTAATTGGGGCAACATAATTCAAAGTAA